>NHYE01005515.1:0-38402 GCA_002938385.1 Gymnopilus dilepis | reverse complement strand
CCCTGCCCTACCCTAATCCACCCAGGAGTCTCCCCATAACCCTAACCCATCCTAAGGCCAAGATCGTCGTAGTCTTGCGCTGATAAGCGATATACTCTTGCTTGACCAGGGAATACGCAAGTTGAAACTCGTAGTCGAAGCTGCTGCGATCCCTGGGCTGTCTGGCATATACAAGCGTCAGAAACAGGGATCATCGCATTCCGGGGGATAAACGTACCAAGTTCTTCGATGAACCTTCCTTCATTCAGCGTGACATATATCCCGGCCCCCGTAAGAAAGTTAGCCATGCTCGAGCCCGCAGACGACAATGATCCAGGGAACGAGACGTGTGGTTGGGCTCCATGGCGAATTGAGGGCGCGTTGTATCGGCGTAAGGACAGATCGGCTGCGATCTTGAAGATGGAGAGGCTGAGAGAGTGCGACGATCCTGCACAGTTGACGGCACTCAGATTTCAACTCTCTACCCTCCAATGCCATCCCAGACCCTCACTCACGGACTAATAAATTTTGAGGGTGGCCAACGGCGGGTACCAGGATATCACAAGAGAGATAGATGAAAGAAGTCTTTTACCAGACAAGACCGATGGACGGCCTCCAGTCCTCGCCGATCTTGAGAGCAAGGTAATACCTAATGTATCCCTGATTGAAGTTGCACGAGACCTGTGGTATACCGACTGATCAATAAGAAAGGAATACATTGAAAGGAAAGGAAAGAAAAGAACTTGCAAGGAGGGGATGAAGTTTCACGCCTTCGAGGCGCTGCTTCGGGATAACACGCCCACGTCCCCCATTGATCCTAAACGAGTTTACAAAGAAATCAGAACAAAGAAGGTCTGACGACTACATTCACGCACGGAAGGAAGGACTAACGAGAGCTTCTGTACCCAGGTATTATCGTCATTCTGAAACCGGATCTGCACGGGACAGGAAGGGCTGAAGAACGGCATGTACGAGTCATGGTCATGCTAACTCGTGAGCAGATGCTGGGCCGTGAACTTGGCCTTGGGGAGCTAGCAGACGGAGAGCCAGAAGCAGTGGGGAAAGTGGGTGATGACGTGGACGAAAGGCTGCTCATCGTCCTCTTGGTCCTGCTAAAGGCGGCTGCGTGCGTTTGTGATTCGATAGAAAGTGCCAGCGACCTTGTCTTGGTCGAAGCGGGAGTCCTGCTGCTGGCACCGCTGCAAGACCCATGCAGGCCACTCCGCAGACTGACGCAAGACGATACACTCGCCAGACTGACATTCATGGTGGGTATCTTCTGAAGGGGCCCAGGCGTGTTGTAGAAAAAGCAGCGTCCGTCACCACGTTCCTGTGGTCCTCCGCACCAATATCTGACCTGTCCTCTCCGTCCACGTCTGACCTACCATCATCCTCCACAACTCGACCATCGTCATACCCTGAGCGTTCCTCCGCAGCCTCAATCCCCTCAAACAGACCACCATCGCCTGGTTCGATACTGACTGTCCGCTTATTGACGTCGAAGCAGGCATCAGCTTGGATTCCGAAAGCTTTTTCAAGCTCGAGTTCGTCCTCCGCCCAGCTCGCACGTCGGCAGCGAGCTTTGTTGCACGGGGTATATGGTTCCTCGAGGCTCCGCGGCATCGTGCTCTTGCTTCCTCATCCGGAGCTGCGTTCGTATCTCTCTTGCTTCGCACTGAAAGATCCCGCGAGGCGGGCGGAGGGTCTAGGACAGTTGGTGTTGACGTTTGAGGACACGAGCGTGGCGACGTCGACGTTTCTGAGGGAGTCGAGAGAGTTGGTGGAGCTGGAGGTGACATGATAGCTGTCGAAGGCGAAGGTGAGTCTGGAAAACAACATAACATCAGTTAACAATTTATTACACGTGTAAGTGGTAAAAGAACACGAAAAACCGGAGGCAAGGATGAGTTCTCGCTGTGGACGTAACGTACAGAACCACAGCTAAAACGCTGTCACAGTAATGAAAACAGGTCGAGATTGGAGAATGGAAATATGATAAAATTGACAAGATACATACCGCCTTGCAGACGGGCTCAATCTTGGATGAAGCATCGTCATCATCAATCCACAATCTCTCCTTCACTTTCTTCCTCCCGTGTGCATGCCGTGACCTCCGCCACCAATACGCCAGTCCCGGAAAATCCGCCCTCAGACCCAGTCGCATGCCCGACCACCTCCTGTTTATCTTCGAACCTCGCATCTTCCAAATGAACGCGCATTGAGTAAGATCATTTCTCTGTCGCTCTGCATCGACTTCAAGGCGGGCGAGGTGAAAGAGTACAGGGGGTCAGATTGGTTCGAGTCGAAAATGCTTGTGGTGGTGCATGCGATATAGCGACAACAATGGCGGCGACGACCTGGAGGGTGAGATTAAGGCGGCCCGCTCTGTGGTGTGCATAAGCCCAGAATACAAAGGGAACGAAAAAATGACTTACTAAGAAAGACCAGACGTTCTCAGCAACGAGGGTATGTACTCGACTGCATTGTCGCCACCCCACTCCCAGCCTGGTATGCAATGTTGAATGTTCTCC
Source organism: Gymnopilus dilepis (assembly GCA_002938385.1). NCBI lineage: Eukaryota > Fungi > Basidiomycota > Agaricomycetes > Agaricales > Galerinaceae > Gymnopilus > Gymnopilus dilepis. The sequence continues at coordinate 35,892 of NHYE01005515.1, read as the reverse complement.
CGCGTTACGGTCACGGATACTGAGGACGTTAAGTCCAAGCATACGTCCATGATCTTCCAGGCAGACCTCCCTGTCGCCTTCGGCCCCGGAGGTGCTCCACAGCGTATTCCTGAAGGTGGCGTTGGGCCTACGTTCTCTCCGCACAAGCAGGGCAAGTGCAATGGCTTGCAGGGGGTGTGGGTAGAGGCGTTGAGAGAAGGTTTGTCGGGGTATGTGAACGGCATTGGCATGCTCATAAAAGCGTTTGTGCTGGAGAAAGAAGACAAGGAGGTGACGAAGGAACCCTAAGTTGACAAGGGCATGGTAGTTTCTACCAAAAGCAAGGAGCAGCACTTCTCAGAGACAAAGACACTCCGCAACGACGCCTCTTAGGCGTACAACGGTTCCCAGATACAGTCGAGCACCGCAGATTGGCTGACAACCTGAGCAATCAGCAAAGACGGCTGATTTGAGTGAACAGAGTTGTACAATCGAGGAATTGAGCACATACACGGTGGTTCGAGTTACGCAGCTAGGCATCCGCGTCACGGCTGCCAAGAAGTCGCGTCGAGAGCGTTGAGGTCATGGATCATTGGATGTTGAACAAGAGAGGACGCGAGGATGCGTCGAGTGCCATCACTAAAATTACGTAATATAGAAGGTCAAAATCAATATTCCGAAGCTAGCCGAAGCTTTCCCTCTTGTCCAACTCCTTTTGTTACGGTCTTCTCTCTTGTCCTCTTTGCTGCTTGAATCACTTTCGCGAGAAGACGATGGCTCAAGATTCTTTCTGCGACGCGCATCCTGTTAACTTCACCGTGAACTCGGAACTTGACTGGGTCCCTCAACGGGGGCCCTACTTGTATTTTCGAACATTCTCAATCAGCCTTGGTAGGTCGATGTAGACGATTCAGTACCCAAATATTCATACTCTGATCGTCAAAAATGTCTCTATTTCTACGCAAATCATAGAATCACAATCCGAAGCAGCAATGTCCTTTGCACCCCTGGCAGGTCGTAGCAAAGTGAATTCCAAAAGCACTTCCACTCAAACCAAGGGCTGACATCCCAAGCCTAAGCTCCTGTTCTCTGGCAGCTTGAGAAATTGGTAAGGTCAAGATAAGCTCTGAAACTCGAGTGAGGGTGCTTGGTGTCGGATCTAGCAGTCTGTTCCTCGATGCTACCATTGCTAAGATAACTTGAGCATCCACGTCAGTCGCGAATTGGAAGGCATAGCATTTGGGGAGCAGCTCGCGTCCAGCGAGCTTAGCAAAGGTTTCGACGTGGATGTAAACATCGAGAGGAAGTGAGAGCCTTGTAAGGTTGGGTACATCGCGGAACAAAGCTTCCAACTCTGTGTAAGAGGTACGCCGTCGTTCCTTCCTCACGTGAAGACGATTACCGGAGGGACGGAAAGGGTATGTCGAGAAAACGAGTTGGCGTAACGTGTCAGACGAAGCTGAAAATATGGACGCATACATCGAGAAATTCCAACGAGTATCCCAGACTGAGTCGGCTCGCTCTATTCGTACTTCCTTCATCACAGGAAGTGATACAAGTCTTGGAAAATCTGGCCAATGGAAGAGGTCGATGTACCTGATGAGAAGGATCTCAAGAGACGACATGACGACTTGGTCTAACAAATGTGCCACGTAACATGACTGGGCGTCGAACTGGACAGTGAATAATCCGACCTCCAGAACGTCCCTTAACACGCCAATAATGCCCATAAAATCCTCGGGCGATAAGACGAAATTGCCAGCATCGAGCTTCGTAAGCCCAGGCGATGACAAGAGGTAGAGATCGAGGACGTTGATCGTACTGTGGGCATATATCCGAACGCTCTTCAACCGAGGGAGAAATTTGAAAAGTACGAGCTTGCTGGCTTTCTGCTTGCCAACAAGAGAGCGAGGATGGAAGAAGCTACGGAAGCAAGCGAAGTCCGCGACCTCCAAGGACTGGAGAGCGCCTTCCGGGATGCCACGCAAAATCCGCGTAATCTGCAGAGTTGGAAGAAAGCATCGCAAGACGCGAATTCGTGGGGCGTAAGGAAGAATAATCTCTCGGAGGATATCGATGCTCCCAGCTCCAAAATACAGTGTGGGATCGTTGGGCTGCACCATGAGACGGTTCGTGTCGACGAGGAAGCGGAAGGTGAGAGGCTCAGAGCCGCTTCGTGCGACAAGACGCCGGAGAGTATCGAGTTGGTGAACAGTGTCTGTGAAGGGCAAAGCCATGAAGCGATATTTGGTCCAAAATTCCTCCGACAGCATGGTATCCTGCCACTCCCGATTGATGAGCATTAGCTGCAGTCGAAAATCCTTTTCGAACGGCAGTGTAATCTCCTCTGCTACCGAGCGGCGGACTACAGCTCGACGAATCGAGGCTAGAGCCAGTGCGCGAATCGAGGCAGGAATGGGGGAAGTCATATTGTCTGACATGCCCGTCAGTGTTGTGAACCACTCATGAATCACGACAAACCTTTCACTGGTCTAGTAGGAATACAAAGGGCGTAGAAGAGTCGGAAGCCAATGATAAGGTGGATAGACTGGTGCGAGGTTATAGGGCAAAGCGCTTTCTTCGCTGGTTAAATATATTGACGGGTGTTCCGAAGTGGCGAAAGGCAAGATACCGAGCACGATTTTCATGCCAAGCCTCGGGAGTGCGTATCTGAGTTCGAGAAAAAAAGGGTCGGAGGTTGATGGCATGATTCGACCACTTCACACTCTTTTTCACGCATCGGAGCTCAATTCATTAGCGCCATTGTCGACCTCACCCTGCATGAAGTAAAGTCCAAGGCTGTTCTTCTCGCCGCATGTCAACACAAGGCAGGGCATGTGTTGTAAAATTTTCATTCAGGGCGCCGGATTCCAAAGCGACTCAGCTCGCTAGTCAACGGTTGGGCTTTCTTGACCAACAGATGTGCGGTAGTCGCATAGCAATTGCCAAGTGCAGAACGCTTGGATTGTCAAGAGGATGGGCGGAGGAGGGACAACCTCCAAAAAATAAATGGCTATGATTCCGACAGCTTTGATGATGCGTTGCTCCTGTAAAATATCGACCCTTCCAGCTCCAGGTGGAGTCGGCCACGTTGACCGCTCGTCAGTTGACAAAGCGAGCGGCGCTTGAAGAATTTCTTTCTGGTACTTACTTTTCCCTTGGAATGTCGTAAACGTCCTGTCTATCCAATCTTCGGGCGCGATGCTTGTTTAAATTGCCCTCTCCCATTATGGAATTTCCGTCAATGTCATCTCAAAGCAAGATTCTCTGAGCTCTTGGAGTTCAAGGTTTTCCGGGCTTGGACTTAAGTAATCTCGGCAGCGCCCACAATTTTGCTCATACGTCGAGTTCCTTATGTATCATGTAACGATAAGATCAATTCGGTAGAGAATCGGAAAGAAAAAGGACACTTGAACTCTCAGCACGATCGGAAATTCAGAAGGCCAAGATACTGGAACGATTAGTCAAACTAACGCCAGATTCGTCAAAGTACATAAACGGAGACTCGCAGGAGGCCTATTGCTAATGAAGTGAAGCATGTTGACGTCGAATCAGCCTGCATAGTAATACGCACGCAAGAGGATATACTATACTTACCGTACGACAAAGTTCCGGGTGGTCGTCCATTTATCTGGTAAGGCTTGGGACTTGAAGCCTTCGCAGTTGACGGTAAAACTTAGTGGTAGTCTTAGAGTCATCCAATAAGTATGACGTGTAGCGAAATTTAAATAGTCAGTATCTATGTCTCCTAGAAATTGCAGAGAAGGAGTGCGATCAGCTTTAGAACTCGAAGCGTGGTATGGCGGACGCACAACATTGAACACTCTTGAACCCGTTCAGACTCTACATCCGCAACAGAACCAACAATCAGCGAGTCGCAAGGGCTCATGATTAGCGTGATAGAATAAGTTATACCGTAGTGCTCGCATATAATAACACTCCATCCAGATATTGGCCTTTGAGGAGGCCCTAGATAAAGTGGAAAGCGAAGAAAGTCAGCCGACTCGGATAGCGAAAGCGAGGAAGGACGGACACGTACAAGCCTAATGCCTGGAGTTCAACATGTAGAACGCGTATTCTTCGAGCTCCCTATAGTTCGCATAGCGAAATCCGTCACAACTCTACAGTAAAGAGGGGAGCTCTGGACAACTTGAATGGGGAGATTCCTGGGTTTGAGAGTTGGATGTCTGTGCACAAGAGAGCCTCATGCCGACAGCATGTTCAACAGCACTCAATTCTCACGCCATCCAGGAGCGATAAGATAAGATTGCATCGCCTGCAGCCATCCCATCCCTAAGTTCGCGTTTTGTACCTGGTACAGCATATTAGCTCGGTCATGATTATGAGGACAAGATATCAAGCTTTCAAGGCTTGTCGACATAAGAAAGTAAACGAAGGACGCGAGAATGGAAGAAAGAATTGAACCATCAGCGAAGTGACGTAGGGCATGGCTCAACTCTCGGAAATTTATGAAGACAGTTTTACATGACGTTGGAAAAGACAAACGATCAAAATATCGTCAATTACAATATGCGTTCAGTGAAAGGGAGCGAACGAAAATGATATACAATCAAATCAGAACTTAGTAAGTAAATAGATTGAAGAAGAGTCATTTGCTGGAATCAAAAAAGCGAGATAGCAGAACCTCTCGGCTTACGATCGCTGGCGCGAGGAAGAACGCTCGCGGACCATGTTGCCGAGGCCGCCACGGCCTGTGGATTCGAATTCGTGAGGGGTAAGATGTCCATGAGAGGGGTGTTCGACAGAGGGTTCTGGCGTGGACGTGATGTTAGCGGCTCCGCCTCTTCCTGTGGAATGACTATTGAAACGGAGTTAGCAAACTGTGCCGAGGAATGAGACAGAACAGCGTACAGCCCACTGTGGGCGTGGTGAAGCTTGATACGTTCTTCTTCGTCGAGGTTCTCCGCCGTGTGCTGTGCGCCTTCGCCGTGATGAATGTTACCGGCTCCGCCGCGGCCTGTAGAGTAGAAGTGACTGGGCGTCGCACTGGGATCGCGAGACCGGGATCGGTTCATGTTCCCTAAACCACCCCTTCCGCTAGAATGCTGTCGAAAGATTTTGTCAGAGAGCAATTAACTAGCAAGCGAAAATTGACTCACCACTGCGCCCTCATGAGCAGCAACGTACTCCCGAATCACCTCCTGCTCCGCAGCATCTGCCTCTGCGTGTTCTGCGCGTGTAGCAGGATCTCGTGAAGAAGAACGGAGATTGCCAGCTCCGCCGCGCCCAGTAGAATAAACCTGGTTCTCGTGCTGGTGCGGAACGGGCTCCCGACCACGAGTAACCGAAAAGTCGTCCGGACCAACTCCAGAGGGATTTGAGCGGGCGTCGCGTGAGACAGAGGACTGACGAATGTTGCCTAGTCCGCCACGCCCCGTCGAATGCTGCACACAAGTAAAAAAAAAAAGAGCAATTTAGCCAGGAAAGCGAAATGAAAGGGTGGAAGATACTACGTACGAAAGGCTCGCGTCCTCGAGATTGCGATCGTTCGGTGTCTGCCATGTCGAATTACGTGCGTCAGTAAATGAAGAGAGTGCGTGTCGAAAACGAGGAAGGGAGGAGATCAAGTGGGTTGTTCAGAGCCTTATACGCCCCGACGACACCGCATCCAGGTCCCAGGGCCCAGATGACGAAGGCGATCTGGACCGACATCAGGAATGACAGCTGCTGCCTTGAGATGGGAGTCGCCGTCGACGATCTTTTTTGTGATAAAATCATTCCCTGGGCACATGGAAGGAGGCAGGACTCGATAAGAAGATCGGCGCAGAAGAAATGAAAGCAGCACAGACAGCCGTCAGGTAGGAATCAAGCAGCTGCCAGTCAGCGAAGAGATAAGGAAAAGAGATAAGAGAAAGAGACAAGCGAGTTCGGCAACGGAGTGACGCAGAACCAAACTTCCTTATCTCTCTTATCTTTCCGCTCCTTGAACCGCAACCACCACCATCATTTCCTCCAAAAATCTCGACAGAGACTACTCACTGGGCCTAGGAAGGATCGGCGACACCGAATCCGTCTCTTCCGCATCGATTGTGCTCGCTGTTGACGAATGAACGTCGGTATTGCTGCTTGGAGTCAGGGTTCGGCTCAGTTTGGCTCCGAAGGCCGAAATTTTGCTGGTCAACGACGTTCTGCGCGAGGGTGATGGCGAGGGCTGACGGTCTTCAGTCATAGTTTCGTTCTTTCGAGGATGGGAGGGATGGTATAGGGTGGATGAGCAGGCAACCGTCTGTGCGTGGGTTGACGTGATGGTGGCAATGGAGAGGAAACCTTTTTAGTCATGACGGAACGGCTTTGGGTCGGCCCAGCGGCCAGTCAGGTTCGACACTGACCAGGAAATGTTGGCTTTCGCCGTGCTACTCTTGCTCGCCTGACCTCTTCTGATTGGGCGCGCAGTTCGAATTTTGAAAGGTGTATTAAAATGCCATTATTTCGCCATATGACTCAAACGTTCACCAGCACTCTTCATTGACAGGCTACTACCTGCTATTTCGACCATACGTCCCAGCACGTTCATCAAATATTGAGTTTTTCTGGAGTCATCATCCCGTGTCGCTCTAGCTTGCCGCCTAATCCTTACTGGGCTTCTGAACACTTGCTGTTGCCTCTCGACCTCCGATCAAACCCATGACGGCCAGGAGATATCGTTGATTTTCGTCATCTTCCCGTCAAATTGCTCTTCAAGACACGCACATGATTGGTATACTTGCTCTTGTGCTTTGAGTCGACGAGGATTAAAGATGCCAGTGGCACTTCTGACTTCTGACTCGTAGGCGTGTACGTAGTCTGTCGTCGGACTAGCGTGTAATTGTGAATGTCTCCTGTCACTGGCGAATCGAATCCTTCCCTGTACGTCCCCCGCGTTTATCTGTAATTCAGCAATGCACGTTATGAACAATATTCCACCTGCGCGTCCAAGTTACATTTGTTCCATGCAAGCGATTTTACGACTTCTATTAGGACTCCTTTAGACTGGTCTTGCGAGATACGATGCCGAAGGTGTCTCGATGAAGAACCTGGGAGGAGGCCAATCCTACCCTCTCTCGATGTTCTTTTGAATCCCGAACTTACTGTACTCGGCGCTCGCATCGCCATCCCACCTCAGTCAAAGATTCAAAGTTCGTGGCACTACTCGCACATTCTGTACCATCTGTCGCTCTACATTGGAGTAAAATTCTGGCAAACCTTGCGCAACATCTGAAGGTGTTGCCAGCCGATTTCCGAATCTGCTGACTACTCATCTTCCGTCTGTCGCATAAGTGCACTATTATCTTGAGAAAGAACCCCTATGAATTATTCCCTCATAGCTTAATGATAATTTAAAGTTGTCCAAGTTCAACTATAAGCCCACTATCCGAGCATCTTCTACACTACTCCGTGACTCCCGAGAGGCAGTGCTCACTTCAAGCATTTCCTCCTCCCGACCCGCCATACGGCCATCCAGCTCTTCTCCCACCACGGAACCACGCGAAGAATGGTAAGAAATTTGAGGATTCGACGGACATGAAAGGTCAGAATCCGATATTTCCGTAAGGGTCAGCGGAGTCGGTGGATCAGAACTTGACGGGCAACTACAGTCTGATTGCACAGAAGACTGGTGCTCGGCGGATACTTGGCTGCTTGTGGTATTCGGTGTACGGATTATGCGAAGGATTGATCCGCGGAGGCAAGTGCAAAAGACAGGCAGATTGGCGAGAAAGAGAGCCAGAGACGCCTGCGGTATCACTCAGCCCAGCATGCACGCCTGAAGCAATATTGAGACGCACCTGCACATTGCCAACACCGGTAAATACCATCAAGATGTCTTCCGTCACCAATATTGTGTGAGTGTTGCTGATCATCAGAAAGGCGATAGCGTAAAGGAACAGCGCAGTCGACCCGAATAGAATGCTGAGCATAATGCGGCGCTCCAGAACAGCAGGTCGAGTGGTGAGCATGAGTGTCAAGCAAACGATAGCCAATATAGCGTTGTTCGCTAGACTTTCTGGGACGAATATCAGGGATGGATAGACTCGGTGAGATAGAACTAATCAAGAACAAACGCACCGCAAAACAGGAAGGTATTTCGTACAAAAAATCCTCCTAGACCCTTGATGCATCCTTGAAGTTCGCCTTGGTCGAGTAATCCGGATTTGACTTGGCAAGTACCTATGGTCACTGCGATACAGGCGAGATTCGAAAGAGCGAAGTAGATGACGAGGACGAACGACCACCGGCGAGCGGGATGTTTTGCGGGGAATAATCGGGCTATTGTGAGCGCAAAGACAGTCCAGCAGCCGCTGCTCAGGATACATATTAGCTTGTCAGCGAAAGCGAAGAATGCCTCGACGCACGTAAAGACCATGATACCAGGAAGCGTAACGAGCCAATATGAATTGAAAGGCGTGTCCGTGCTTGACATTGCCATAGGGTCTGCACGTCAAATCCGACAGTGAATGACAATATGCAAAGAGAGTGGTGTGATACGTACCGGGACTAGGAAAATGAGCACAAGAAACGACCCAGTACATGATGTCGAACATGAGCGGCACTACAAGAACGTAGTCATCCCACCAAAGGCCGCGTTTTCGAAAGCGATGGCCAAGGCGGCATATAGTCGATAATACCGCGATGGCATGCGTGACGATAATGACCACTACGGCAGGCATACGTTATCATCTCAAATTACGTTGAAGCAGATTAAAACCCGCACCTTTCCAAGCTACGTAAGATTGTCGAGGCAGTACTAACGGACTCATAGTGCGCTCCGTTCCGAGGCGACCACAGCGGGGATGGAGTTGATAAAGAAGATAAATACGAAAGGAAAGAGAAAAAAAGGCTGCTCATGACGCGACATAAAAGACGGCCACGGCGGTCTCCCAGGCTCGCCCGCGTGATGGTTCTGCAGTGGGAATAAGAATTCATCCAGCAATATTGGCGAGAGGCATTCAACGGAATCTGCTCACCCCGCCAGAGACCCGTCCCTTGATGGACGTCCGAAAAAGGCGCAGCTAGGCGCGAGCGTGAGACGACCTAGCCGAAATGAGGGATTGTCGTGAAGATAATAGACTCAAGAAGCGGTGAATAAAGTGAATAAGCCAGGGCTTATCAAACAAAAGGAGTGCCTTTCTCTTGGAAGCGACAACAAACCAGCAAACCTTCAGGGTCAGAGAACGCACATGACGGCCTGGAAATGACGAGTTGCCGTTCCGGTGCTGATTCTTTGTTGGATTCTTGCTAGAAGACGGAACTAGAGCGAACTTCTATCAGAATGGCGAAGAACCGGAATACGGGTTGTCAGAATCCGAGGATTAACATTCAGACACGTTTTCCGTCAAGTGGTATGTAAGGACAAGCTTTCGAATTACTTGAAAATGTTGAAGGGACGCTGGGCACAGACCATGAGAATTCAGAGAAAGTAACGGCAATGACGACGCCAAGCCGGCTAATTAGGGACGAATTTGACGTTGTACGGAGCCGAGCCCACTTTCGAGGCGTCCTGAGTCATAGTGTCAACGGTCGTTCAACGCGCTCGACGACGCTTCACTCACATTTCACGAACGAGCACCACCCACTGGGCTGCAGGAAACTACAGAGCAGCCCCCTTAGCCTCGCTGATCCTCTTGCTCTCGCTCGTCCTTCCCTGGCCATGCCACCATCGTCGACTTCATCCTCCGCAAAATCGGCAAGACCAGAGCCTGAGCTGATCACTCGCAGGACAAGGCAGAGGACGCGGAGAGAGATGACCAAGGAAGAGGTTCGGCCATCGCTGGTCGAGGTGACTGACATCGACATCATCGAAGACACCGGCGGAATCTTGATGCCACCCTCCACAACGCGCCCGCAATCGACTCCGCCATCCATCGCGCGTCTTCCAAATAAATTGACCCAAGAGATAACGAAACTACAAAAGCGCGACATGGCGATCCTTCGTAAGAAAGCAAAATGGCTGAAAGATTTTGAAGTTCGCATACCTTTAACTCAAACAACGGCGAACTTACAGTCAGTCGTCAACGCCACGCTTGTATTTGCTCAAGAGGACGCAGGAACAGCGGTGTGCATCGCGCCGGAGGGTATCATCCTTACGTGCTCTCATTGCGTAGCAGAGAGCGAGGAGGAGTTTGATGATAGCGTACAGAAGTGGCTGATTTTCGCATCGGGCCAGGTGGTCAAGACGAAGTGTATTGCCTGGGATCCTAGACGCGATTTAGCACTTCTACGCGTTGTAGCAAGTCAGGAATTACCTGGGAGCACTTCAGGGCATCCTTCTCCACAAGTTTCAGCCTCCATACCGTTTCCCTCATTCCCATTCATAACACTCGCAGCCGCACCTCCTTCAAAACGTGAGGCCCTGATTTGCGTCGGCCATCCAGGAAGCGAAGACCTTGAAGCTTCCAAGCCCGGGGTCAAAACCGACTACGACGTCTTGCACGTCAGCACTGGCACATTCCGCGGGTACGCTGCTGGTCAAGACATTCAGGATAACTCGGAAATTGGGGCACTGAAGCACGACTGTTGGACTTACTGGGGGCATAGTGGGGCGCCGCTGGTAGCACAGGGATCGGGTAAATTGGTAGGACTGCATTCGAGCTGGGATGATCAGACCGGGATGAGACGAGGCGTGGGCTTTGAGGCGCTCAAGGCCTTTCTTGACGAACATGTGGGTCCATGAAAATCTTATCGCTCGGGTGCTGTTTGAAAAGTCATAGTTATATATGTGCAAAAATATAGCGAGATTACGGGACTTACTGGTCAAGTATTTGGCTCCGATATCCCGAGCAGCGAGCAGGTGATGTAGAGCATCCACAGAGTCCGTTCTTTGTGTCGATAACATGTTTGACCGAGAGTGAAAGGATGTCGAACGCTTGGTGGTCGTGCAGACTCGAAGGGCTTTGGCAAACAAACCAAACGTGGTTTGGCACGTGCTTTTCTAGGGGCGACGCGCCCTGACGCGCCTCGATTCAATCGCGCCTAATGCAAGCTTGATGCTTTTCAGTTCGAAGCCTTCTATGAGCTACCTCTTTCAGCTCTGGGAGTTGAGGTATATCCACTTTTATTTTACTAAAGTAACGAGCTTGTAGCTGCCTCGATGAGAAAAGAGAGCTAAGCAAACTTAGAAAAAGGCCTCTGAAATTTCTTGTGCATCAGCAACGGAGCTGAAGCAAACTATACCGGTGAGCATCAAATCCTTCTAACATTACTAGGGTCTACTGGGGTATATGCCGCTCACATATGTGCTGCGCCATCGTGCCCAGGTCCGGATGAGCATCTCGACAAACGTCCCAACGACATTCTACCAAGTTAGACTTCTGGCCAACTGGAAACGAGTGAAAGTAAAAAAGGTGTTCTCTAATTTCTTGCACGTTGCGGGATAGGAAGTACCCGCACCCAGGCGTGTCCCATCGGCATGGAAAGATGTTGGGCACCTTGAACTGGCGGTTCAATCTCGTTGGTGAAGAAGGCGGCTCGTTGTAGGGTTTGTCTTCCCTATGTGCTTTGCGTCTGGGAGAATTGAGAGATGGTATGATGCTGTATATGAGGTTCGTATCGAGTCACTAAGTCTTATATGACGATATCCCAATTCTCCGAGTAGTGGTAGTGCTCACATTTTATTGCTTCTTTCGGCTGGCATGGCTCCACGACGATGATAATCAGAAACTACGAAGTGAAAAGTCCAAGGGGATATCAGTGGAAGACGAAGGCAGACGACTCATAAAATCTAGAGGGGAAGAAACTTTATAGAAAAACACACAAAGGGGTATTTTGACAATACCAGATTCAAGTCGACCTTGCCGAGTGGCACAATCATTCTACATGCCATATATGCTATGCGGACGGCCCTCGGTTAACATAAGTAGTAAATTTCAAAGGCGCCATTGTCCAGCTTACCCCACCATCGACGCTTTTGATGCTTTATGGGCCATGAATGATATGCTTACTGTAGCAGCACGAGATGCATTACTCCGAGCTCTATGTCGACGGAGCTCATCAATGCCAAAATAGGTATGTAGTAAATACAATTTTTGAGCATTCAAATTCCCTTGCCATCGCTGAGCATTCCTCTTTTGCCCTCAGCACCAAAGCCGTCGCCATCGACGCAGAAGTATCAGAAGCAAGGCTGAGCATCAGATAACCTGTTCTGGTAAATTTACGCCACCTGACTCCCGTAATTTCGTATGCCACAGCTATGAGTCAGGCTCAACTTGCTCACCACAGCCCTGTAGTCAGACTCGGCGCGGTCTTAGGTAGGTTGTTGCAGTGCCTCCTCAGATCACCGAACCTTTGTTTGCAAAGATCTCGAAGCAGAGTAAGGTTTTAGTAATTGGATTGAGCCATTATTTATATACGAGGCTAGGGGAATACATTTGGACCTGACCGTGCTGGCCGAGTCTGGGCAATTACCTAAACTAGCTAGGATCGTCTGCAAAAAAGTGAAAGAACGAGGTACCGAAATGAAAGTACGGAAAGCTGAAAGAAATCCATCTCTCCGATTTTGGATGGCTGGCCCGTATACCTTCAAACCAGAATGAAGACGACAGCTGCTGCGAGCGTGGCGACGAGCGAGCTCGCAACCAAGCCGGTAGCAGAGTTAGTAGGACTGGGAGAAGCGGGACTGGATCCAGCAGGGGAGGTATTGGTAGCAGATGATGCAGAGCCTGATCCTGTCGCCGAACCCACAGGGGTACCTGTCAGGACTGTGACACCACTGGGAATGGGACCAACGGAGGCTGATGCAGATGCTCCGATTCCAACAAGCCCGCCTTGGCCTTGCTATAAGGCATACATACATGATTAATATTTGAAGGAGGTGTTGGTAAGCACGACGTACCCCAGAGTTCTTTCCGAAGTTCATGGCGTTGGTTTGGAATGCCGCAAAAGTATTTGAACCATTAGTGGGCGCATTGATGGCACCAACCATGCCGACACCACAGTGAGGGGAGGGCAGAAGCTGTTTGCAGAAGAACCAGATAGCTAGAAAGTGCAGTGTTGTGAGTTTCCGTCATTCAACGTCCTTCTACTAGAAGTAAACTTACGCTTAGTGTCGTCAGTGATCGTCAAATTGAATTCCGGCGTCTGAGACGGCGTTGTGGGTTCTTGGACCAATCCGGAGTCGAATCCTCCCGCAACAGGGTCGCATGGGTCGGCGAACGTCGACTGCGTTACAGAGTGGTTTCCGGGGCTGAGGCGGTATTCATTCACAGAATTTAAATTCATGAAAAGATACATACACTCCTGAAAACTGGAACGTGATAACTGTGCCCTTAGGCGCAGTGATGTTGTTCGGAATGAATTGGAAGATACCACCCGGCGCCGAGGCGGTTGAGCCGACCTGTACGGTCTGTTGAAAGAGTAAGTCAGTGAAGATACAATATCAAGGCGAAAGACGTTTACCATTTGAGCCGAGGCGGCAGTGAGGAGAGCCAGGGCGGACAAGGCGGAGAATAACATGGCGTTCGAATTTGCAAGGGATGAGTTGTGGGGAGAGTTCTGAAGAATTTTGCGTGGGGGCCTTGCTATTTGACGGACGCCAGAGAGTGGGAGTTTGGAACTTCCCGTCGGCTATGCCATAAGTCCTCTCACAGTAACAATTGATCGAAGATGGCGCCTCGCGAGAACGACGATGGGGCTGAAGGGAAGATACAATGCCCCGCAGCTAAACTTGTGCTAGCCCAAAGGGGTACAATTGAAACCGTCAGAGACATTTATGATTAAATTGCTAAAAATACCGACTTACGACAGACATCATGAGGCATTTTAGATTCGGTGTGAGTGCTGCGGACCTGCCAGACGTCAGAGGCATTTAGGCATTGCGAGTGCTTTCCTTTCGAATACAAGACGGGTTGAATGCGACGGTTCTGGTACAAAATGCTCAGAGGAACAGCAAAGCGGTGAGCGCCGTCCTAGTGCACATAAGGTTTCGATATGAGCAGCAAAATCATGCCAATGTGGGAGGGTAGATGTCGGTTGCAGTGACGTCTAAAAACGTTTGAGCGATTGAGCGATGGGAGAAATGGAAACTTACGGAGTTCCACAACGCCCACGACCTGAAGGTAGTGATGGAAAGTCATCCAACAACTTCTTGTTCGACGTTACAACGGAGTATATGTGAGAACAGACTCCACCATTTCCAGTTCTACGGCACTGGTTGATACTCAGACGAACGTCTATCGCCATGAGGTACACTCCCACTGGTGAAGCACAACGATGGGCCTATGACGCGGCGGTATCTGTCTGCATTTTCTTAGCGATGGAGCGAAGAGGCGCAGCGGGCTGTGACACAACTTTTTCGCTGCAGAGACGACAAAAATCAGAGCGATAACCAAGTTAGATCATCATAAATAGCTTACCTGGTGGTTCGTCGCGTCAAATATATCAGACAACTTTAATAGAGCAGCTAATCAGAGAGTGATTTCACGCGTAGATATGGCTGGAATGAATCCACTCCTCTGAAAGCCGCGGGTTTGCTTGAAACGCCAATCAGCATCGACTCTGGTCAGATTGCACGTGTGCGACACACCTGCATTGGGCTTAGAAAGACGTCGAACTGGAACCAATCGCACATATCATGGGCCGGGTTTCAAGATCCCGCATGCACAGCCGGGCTTACGTGGATGCCAATATCCAAGATGAAAAGTTCACTGCGAGGCGTGGATCCAAGTCAATAGCCTGCAGTCAGCTGGCTGGATCGGGAGAGGACTTTAAGGTGGGTACCTTAGCGCGGAGGAGTTCGGCATTCCGAGTCCTTACAAACCGTAGATGTTGATTGAAAACCTTTCCGTCAACAATACATACATTTGACAAATCAATGGAAGAAGCGACCTACCTGGGGCGAAATTCCACCATCAAAGCCGCATTTTTGATTTTGATTTCGAGATTGAGGAACGACCTGCCAGAAGTGACGGGCTTGAAGACTTCAACATGATTGTCAGCTGATCGCGTTGGGAGGCAAAGCATGACGAAGACACGTTTGCTTGCCAGAAATAATCTGTCGAAGAGTCGTGCAAGTCGACAATAAGAACTAAGAATCAACATAGAGGGAGGCTACTCACGAAGATAGCGAGAGAAGAACGTTCAGCGGCCGCAGCTTGACTATTACACATTCCTTTGATTTGAGTTCGCCGGGGAAACTGCCTGGAAAAGCATAAGAAGATACTTGAGATCCAACCAAAATTACATTACTTCAGATCGCACGTGAACCGCAAAGTAGAAGTCATTAATGGCCATGGATTCGAAATAGCTGAACTAACACAATCGAATAAAGACAGTAGCTGAAATATAAGGCAGTAAGTTACATGGACACGGGGAAATGAGGGGGGGAGTATTGATATATGCACGAATAGAAGAGGGCGTGGGTGATGAAGATCATACTTTTAGTCAACCGAGGACCGTCCTCAGTGAGGCTTCCGCGTTTGAGGATCCTCGAGAATGGTCAAACTCTAATAGTCGTCCATGCCTCCCATACCACCCACACCACCCGCAGCAGGCTTGTCTTCGGGAGCTTCAACCACGCACGCTTCGCTCGTCGTCAAAAGACTCGCCACGCCGCTAGCATCCACCAACGCAGTCCTCACCACCTTCAGCGGGTCAACTATGCCTGCCTTGATCATATCCACGTACTCTCCTTTCGCCGCGTCGTATCCCCATGCAAACTTCTCTGGAGAAGCGTAGTCAGCGAGAAGCGTGCCGACGATCACGCTCGACTCTTCTCCGGCGTTGTTCAGGATGGCACGAGCGGGGCCAGTGAGAGCGCGTCTGATAATAGCCACGCCGAGTTCTTGGTCGAAATTGGAAGTGGGGATGGGTTTGGCGTTAGGCGAGACCGGCTGGACGGTTGAGCCAGCGCCGCTCCCAGGCGAGTTGGTTGCGAGTTGAAGAGATGCTTTGAGGAGAGCGACGCCACCGCCTGGCAGGATACCCTCTTCAACAGCAGCGCGAGTAGCGTTGAGGGCATCGTCGTATCTGTCCTTCTTCTCGCCCACCTCCACCTCTGAAGCACCTCCGACCTTGATGACCGCGACACCTCCGCTGAGCTTCGCTAGCCGTTCCTGTAGCTTGGTCTTGTCGTAGTCGGAGGTGGAAGGGTCGTTTAAGAGCGACCGAATTTGCTCGCAACGGGTCTGAATGGCGTCCTTGGACCCTTCGCCGTTAAGGATGATGGTGTCGTCCTTGGTGATGGTGACGGAGCCCGTGGATCCGAGCAAGTCGAGGGTAGCCTTCTCAAGCTTGATGTCGAGTTCGTCAGTGAAGACAGTGCCGCCCGTGAGGGTTGCAATGTCGCCTAGGATGGACTTGCGGTTGTCACCGAAACCAGGTGCCTTGACAGCGCAGACTTGGAGCTGACCACGGAGCTTGTTGAGGATCAGGGCAGCGAGAGCTTCGCCGTCGATATCTTCAGCAATGATGACGAGAGGGCGACGTCTCTGAGCAGCGAGCTCAAGGGTGGGAAGGATGTCTTGAAGGACCGAGATTTTCTTCTCGGAGAGTAGGATGAGAGGGTTCTCGAACTCGCATTTCTGGGTCTTGACGTCGGTGATGAAGTATGGTGAGATGTATCCGCGGTCGAAACGCATTCCTTCAGTGATCTCGACCTCGTCCTCCAGAGTGCGACCCTCCTTGACTGTGATGACTCCCTCCTTGCCAACCTTCTCCATAGCTTGAGCAATCAAATTCCCGACGTGGGTGTCGCCATTTGCGGATATTGTTGCGACCTGAGCGATCTCAGAGGTGGTGGTGACGGTCTTCGTGTTGGCAGAAAGGAATTCTACAACGCGATCGACGGCTGCTTGAGAGCCTCGCCGTAAGTCCATAGGATTGCAGCCAGCCGCCACGTTCTTGACGCCCTCGGAGTAGATTGCTCGTGCGAGGACTGTAGCGGTGGTAGTACCGTCTCCGGCGACCTCGTTCGTTTTCTGAGCCACGTCCTGTACGAGGCTGGGAGATGTTTCATGAGCCTACGATATGACACATCAAAAAACTGAAAACATACCGGGCACCAAGGTTTTCAAACTTGTCCTTCAAGGTAATGGACTTCGCCACAGTTACACCATCTGTAAAAGCTCAGAATTGAGGACAGGGAAGGACATACGTATGAACACACCTTTCGTTATTTTGGGACCACCGAAGGGCTGCTCAATGATGACGTTGCGGCCTAGTGACAGTCGCGGTAGTCAACGTATAATCAGCAAGAATTTGCCTTGATAACTCACCCTTAGGCCCGAGAGTTACACTGACAGCATTCGCAAGGACATCAACTCCCTTGAGAATGCTCGCTCTTCCTTCATTCGAGAACTTGATCTCTTTGTGAGCACCACGAGCGAAGGTAGAAGGAGCAGCTTTGGCAGCAGCCTTACGGAGAGACCTTGACGAGGCAGCAGATAGGCGATGCATTCAGCAGAGGTCCAGCAAAAGAGCAGACAGAGAGTCGACGGAGGGAGAGACGAGGACAATCGTAGAATGCGGAGGAATTTCCAGGAAACCAAAAATATCACATGATCCTTGTCATTCTGGCTCACGGGAGTCGGCCCGCTCTTTCTGCCACTTCCTATCACCGTCATAGACACCCAACAGACAGCCTGAGTCTCCGCTATGTACAGGAGGATCTGCTTTGAGCGCGCCCGGAACTCAAGGTTGGATCGCGCATTGACAGCCTTTCTCAATCACTCAGCTATGAGTACCTAGGCACGCCGCGCTCGAGGAAGCTGGAATCTTAGACGTCTCCGCTGAGACCGGTTTTGCCATGAAAACTATTCGCCCGTCGCTGTCTAAAATGTCGCTGAACGTCATCTCTGGATGGGACCTGCGCAAAACGTATACAGGTAGCTATTTCTGTCGTGCCAAGAGCGTCCCATTATCAGTCAACTGGTACGGCGCGTTCCTGAACAATCGATTACCGCGTCTCTCTTTGACCGAATGTCTATCCCACCATGTAGTTAACTGCCATAGCTATCTCCAAGAAAGTATGCAATTGTCTAGTTGCCTTCTCAGGTGTCGCTTCCAAGGCGTGAATCCTCTACAACATAGAATTTACTTCAGGTACGATCCGTCCTCTGTCAGTAACACTTTCTCTTAATCAAGCAGATTTCTCCGACAGCTTCTCCCTTTCCTCGCACGTACGTATCACAATACTGTCCAACAATGTTTGAAGAGGCCACACTGGCCGTTGTTCTACTGTTTATAAAGTACGTGCATCTGTCCACCTCGTTCTTCAGACCTGGTTTCCAACCTTGCTCCTTGTCTCTAGCACAACATGGGACTCAAGTCGAAAGCCGTTCTTACTTTTGCCTTTGCGACTAGCGTGAGCTCTGCTCCATTCGATTCATGAAGCCTGCTCATATAAGCTAGGTCAATGCCGTTCCATCCCTGAACTTTCGTAGAGCATCTCCAGCAGCCCTTCCTTCAGGATGGACGGCCTTCGGATGCTATAGGTTACCCTCTCCTCGTACTACGAGGGAATGTAGCTAATGAACAGCCATTAGTGACATACCCTCCGCGCGTACATTACGAACCGCAGCATTCACGGATGTCACAGGAATGACAATCGAGTCTTGTCTGGCGTTCTGTACTCCAGCTGGATATAATTTCGCTGGTGTGGAGTTTTCTCGAGTGAGTTATTTGGTCCCTTTCTTGATGATACGAATACTGAAGGTCTTATGAAGGAATGCTGTACGTATTTGCTTGAATTTTATCTACTAAGCTATTATTGACCAGTATACAAGATTGTGATAACATCATCGAATCTCCCGGCGTCCCCATCGATGCGAGCAATTGCCACTGCGGGCATTGACTTATAAAATTATTGATTATATTTCAATGATATTTGAAAAAAGATCATAATTTCGTCCATTCTAAAATCGGTGTCGAGTGTATTAGAAATATGTTCTGTAATATATGCATGTATCTTATATGTTATATAAACGATGCTTCGATTGCTGGAAAGACTCAGGAAGTATTTGAAATATAATCGCGCGGCCGGCATCGATGCCGATTCGGCAGACCAACGGCAGACGGCACACCTGGCAAGGAAAGTTTCGTCCAGAGGGTACTGGTAAGAACTTGTGGAAAGATTGTATATTACAGAGTACAGAGAATGAACTAATGCGCAGTATATATCTAGATGGGTGAGCAACTGAAGTTGCCTCCTTTTAGCTAACTTTCAGCCAGGCACATACTCAAAGCTACTACTATTGATTGGCCCATTGAAGACATAGTCCGCATGAGTTGAACTACAAGATGAATTACCTGAAGAGGTATGTACGTGCGAGCTCGTCGATTGGATGAGTGGGATCTGTTTGTCCTTTAAGTAATTTTGTTCCTACACGATGAATTACGCATTGTCCGTCATCTCGAAAGTCCTTTACTTTGAAGACTTTGCCTTTGTCGATCCCGGTGATAGGAACGACACAGTCGTTGATCTTTGTTGGCCGAACTGGTAAGAGGTTGTCAAGGCGTTCTTGCAACTGCTTTGGCCCGTCCCGAATTACAGCAGTATTGCCTTCAGCCTTTATAAGTTCAAGGACTGCACATCTGGAACTACCGCTCAGTCTTGTCACCTGAATCCGCGATTTTGAAAGCGATTCATCCTTAAGCAAATGACACAACGTGTAGGATCTGCCTGTAGAAGGTCTACCTGCTGATGTCGATTCTTCCGGGGCTGGGCTACTTAATTCATGACTAGGAATTGGTATAGACGCTTGCATCTCGGTTGGGGATGCGTCAGCTGATGCTGAAGTGTTTGGAACAAAATCCCCTTCGGAGGAATGTTGTTGTTGTCGAGGTGGAGTGGGCGTAGGAGGACTCCATGCGGGTGATGAATCAGAACGGCTACGCAGAGGTGTCATTGCAGAAGGATCCCATGCGGGAGAAAGGACCTCAGAACTTGGAAAAGGAAACGGGGTCCCCGAGCCTGTCGTAAGCCTCGTCGGCCCCAGCGCAACGACTTTCTGATCGTCTGAAGAACCCAACGGAGTTTGAGGTTTCCGCAATAAATTTTTCCCTTGAATGAAACTCGAGTCGGCCTGTCGTCTAAAGCAGCTAATCAGAAGAAACTCCCGAAAGAAAGCGAGCAAGCTCACATGCCAAGTTGCTCTAGTCTGATAACCTGGGTGCCCTTACTGGCTATCAAGGTCGCCTGAAGCTCAACCCAAGCAAGTCCGTCAGGACTAGTACTCTTGATTATTCCTCTGTAACCCTTCCAGCGACTTTTATTGATGACAACGACATCTTTTCCAATATAAACCTGGTTGGGATCTCTAGGACCTAGAGGGCACCACCTGCGCCGTTCTTGACGGGGCCTGAGAGTTGTTGTCGTCGGGTCATCGTCATGAAAGACCAGATCTTCCGGGAGCAATGTAGCCTATGCGAGAAGATTACATCCTATGCAAAATTCAATGAGCATGTTGTTGACATACTGTGGCTGCATCTGGCTTATCCGGCTTGTCCGGATTCAAGACATTTGCGTTGACTCTTCTGAACGTCTCGTCTGCATTCACGACGGACACATTGCCAAACGGTGATTCGGGGTCGACGTCAAGGACCCACGCCGTCATTCCGTTATGGATCCCGTTGATCACTTTTACTTTGTCGCCGGGTCGAAATTCTGCCCTGACATCTCTCATGAGGACAGGTTCCATTAGACCTTGAGAAGGCAACTCGACAACGAATTCTTCCGTGTCATCCCTGCGATCACGTATGATCCCAACTAGTCCTTTGAAATCGCCACGCTTGACCATGACTCGCGTGCCGTTTGCCAGTTGTCGTGCCTCGAGAGCTTCTGCAACCTTCAGGTAAATAGGTCTAGGAAGGAAGCCGTTCTGATATATTAACCGTAATTCGTGACGGCTGGGCAAGATGTTTGGTTCTGCGGTGAATGCAATCTTTTCCGCCTCTATCACCAGGAGGCCTCTTTCGGGATCATAATCTTCACCCCTGAATGTAAATGTTAAAGGGTCGCCGTCCAGGTTGAATTCAAGGTACTCCATTCCAAATTCTTCTACCAGAGTTTGTCTTGTGGCGAGCCTCTGAGGTGGTGGATAGTAAGTTTGGTCACTATCAGAAGTAAAAACAAGTCTGGGCACGAGATATATGAACTTCCTGTCGCTGAAACACTTCGCTTCGAAATCATCAGGATCTCTGGTTCGGACGATCCCAACGTCTCCTCGGTATTTCTCCCATCGTTTGCGCCGATCACAGATCCTGACCCAAGCCCATGCACGAAGAGACGGTCCTTTCTTGACGCGAAGGACGGCGAAACGCTCTTCGATTGGGACAGAGCGTATCGCAAACCTGTTCAATTCGTCAATAGCGCCGGCGAGTCTTCGAGCTTGCGCCATTGAATCCACTTCAGCATAAACGCGGCCTGGCATGCCAGGATGTGCGACAATCGATCGAGCCAGACTCGTTCCATTCGCCCAAGCCTGAAGGACCTTGTACACAGCGATGTCCTCATACCCAATCTACGAGATACTCAGCTATTGATTTATGAGAGAAAATCTTAAAAACCTTGCAGCCGATTTCCCATAATCTGTCTTCAGCCTTGAGCACATAATCATCCTCCGCCGCATCCCTATCTTCCTCATACGTCAGACGACGAGACCTGGATTTTGCCCTCTCAATGATTTTATCCCAAACTTCACCCTGCACGTCCTGTTCCATCCGCAATGCAAGCCTCGAGTGTATTCCAGCAGATTCCGCAATATCGTCGTCTTCGTCAAGATCGGCTGCAATGGTGTACCTCAATACTGCCCTCCGTGATGCCATTCAGTAGCAGGAGATACCTTCCGCTTCAGGGACTATCTCATCGTCATCTTCGTCGTCCAAAGCCTCGTTATCAACGAATGGATTCTATTGAAGACGCTCGATCAGTATCATCTCACCTTACATATGTTTGTAGGGTCTGCTGAGCTGTCATACTCACATGGGCCAATTTCGGTCTCTTGTGAAGTTTTCCTGACATTCTATTATGCTTAACGTATCGCTATTGTATCTTAGAGTAGATTTCAGCCTCAAAAGCACCTGCTACTGTAAGTAATACGAGTGGACGGTATTGAAGAGAAAAGAAATCAGAACACGACGCGTCCCGCGGAACGAACCCCGGATTGTTTAGGGCTGGCATTTTTGCGTCTCGACAGGTGACCATCAGGAAGTCCGGTCCGGTGAGGCGGTTCCTCAGACCTAACATGGAGTTTATAATTAGTGTCGACGCCAATGAGAGAGCCGTGTCACTTATTGGTCGCCTGTGTAGAGTAATGCTTACTCGAGTCTCGAGTACAGTGATATGTGCAGTAATATAAATCTTGCCTTTGGCCACACAGGGATTGAATTATGATACGTTGTCCGGGAATTCATGTAAGACACAACATTTACTTCAGCTGCCTAATTCTGATGAGAAGGAACTATTTAATACTAGGACAAAACGAATTGTGCTACGTTTAAGCCGAAGTCGTAATATTTATTGTTAATTCCAAGAGCCGCAATGTTTTTGCCAACCAACCATGTAGAGTCATATGCATTCAGAGGCAGCCCTCTGACACACTTAGCCTCGTCGTTGACATAGTAGTAATTTCTCTCTCGGACATGGGGCAATGATCCCCGAAGAGCAGCGGAGCGGACGAGCTTGATATAGAGCACGTCAATGGCGGACAACCATTCGGTAACGGCGTTGGAGCGCCAGATAGGCACGACGACACTGAATTTCGGAAGATACTGATCACGACGAAAGTCGTTGCGACGCGGAAAGTGGTCGACGTCTTCCCTGTCAGACTCGTCGTCCGACATGCCCTCGACTCCGAGCTTGATGAGCATATCTAGATGAGGGCGAAGCAGAGGATGAGTAGATAGAGTCATAATTCGTCTTCTGAAGAGCTTGAAGAGGTTCAGTGAGGAGTAGAAACAGAGAAAAGTGGAAGAACTCACGTTGCGTTTCCTTTGCAAACGCCTGCCTTCCCGTTTTGAAAGAGATATATTCGAACTCCCCCCTCGCTTCCGTCTTGCTTCTGCTAAAAGAGACTTTACCCTGTTGAAAAAAGCGGACTTTATCCTCTCGCGATTGCTGACTTCGTTCCCTAGTTCATGGGAGTTGATATAGTGATCGGCAAAGACCTCTGCTGCAGAACAATTCCAAGGCGAGTGAGGCGTCGAGGACAAGTCAACTCGGAAATCGATAGCTGAGCAACAGCGAGGAACTGAAAATTCAGCCCTCATCATCCACTCCCTCTCAAATCGTCTCAACTCCGCCGGGTCGATCTGTCTGAGCGACACATCCTTGATCAATAAGGACTCAAGATGGTCTCGAATGCTGACCTGTGTTGATGGTATTAGCCATGACTGTCTCTTCAAATTCTTCAAATTCACGAACTCACCAAAAACTTATTGTGTCCCTTTGCCCTGCGCTTCACCTCATGGCGACGATTTCGAGAAGCACCACTCTGGGGTGTCAGAGCCTGATGAAGACTGTCGGTAGAACCAAGGGAAGACGCAGTGGGACGCTGGTTGGCAAGGATCGTAGCTGAATTTGCTTGGCGTTCCAATTCCTCCAGACGCTTCGCAAGTTGTTCTTCGGCCACTCTCTTCTCGTTTTCCATTACCTCCATGCGTTTTTCTAGACGCGTTATAACTTGTATGAAGTCGCTATCCTTCGTCGGCGGTAAAGATCCTTGTGACGGACCATCTTTCCCGACTGCCGAGGAAAGACGAATCTAGAAGTCAGAGTAATGTGAATGTTACTTTCAAGGGCAAGAGTGAATTGTTGACATACAGGTCTGTCCATATCTTCGTCGTCGCTGTCGTCACTGTCGGCACTTTCGTCGCCAGCATCATATGGGTCTTCATCATTGCGACTGACTCTCGACGACCGGTTTCGAGGCGACCTCAGCAGGGGCTTCGGCGCAGGACGACTTTGAAGAGTCCAGTGGTCGGGCGGCAGTGGCTGCGATTGAATATGTGTAAACTCCATGGGTGGGGACAAGCATTCGTCACCTGTACTAGATGTTAGCCTCCGTTACGGCTCTCTTAAGAAATCGCTTACTGAATGATGTTCGAGCAGTCCCATAACTATCTGTTTCCCTTTGACTGATCGTGGAAGAAGGTGGCGGTGGAGAGCGATACCGATAACCTGTGGCATATAGTCGGCAGGCCTATGCTTGGTTCAGAGAAAAAGTACCTACGTTCATCTGAAGTTGGGAAGTGCGACCTCGGATGTTCCTGGACAACATTGTAGTACTCTGAATGGAGAAACGACATCTTGAGGATGATGTTGGGGCTTAGCGTTCGAGGAGGACTAATTTATATTCGACGAGAAATAAGTACTGTCGATGTCACTTACGATCTCCAAAATTCAAAGTAGTCCTAGAGTAGAAAGTGCGACCCAAAGATTAGTCAAGATTGTCGACTAACGTAAGGTCTCCGACGCAATGCGGACTGGGATGCTAAGCAAATGATTGGACACAATAATCGTGCATCGTGTTAAGCCATGAGTCCAATAAACTTGCTCGGGGTAGATGTCATGGGCTTTGGATGAATAGCTAGAGGCTGAGAACTTCTGATGTATAAACGTTGCGTTTTCCTGAATACCTCGATGTTCGATCCCTGAGCAAATTTGAAGGCGGCCTCCGGCCTCGTCATGGCGAGCTGAGACAAGAAATCTGGGGCCGCAAACTACGTGTACAGAGATAAATTATGCCAACTAACAAACGGCCCTATCTCATGACGTCCTAGAGAAAAATACATTCTTGAAGTCGGGCGCCGATATTGGTGTCCTGAAAGTGGTGAGAAAAAGTCTCGAAGAAACGGGCAAAGCAACATACTTTCCGAACCCTCAAACTTTTGGCCTGCGCGTGGTGTCGATCTCAGACGACCAGGTACCGGCAAAGACTCTGTCACACATGTCCAAGTGTCCTTATCAGATTCCGAGCCAATCATTCATGCTATGTTACAAATGGATCTTTCGTAATTTAATTAAAACGCGTCCCACAAGGCGCAGTGCATGTGAACTTCGAGTGATATGCGCCTACGGTTTCCCTTCCTGCAAAGCCTTCGCTTTGTACTTTTGCCAGGTTAGCACGCTGACGTAGGATGGCTGTGAATTTTTGTTCGTCAAGTTCAAGCAATAGGTCGGGTAGAGCGGGTGTATGATCGGGCCGCGGTTCCATATGAAATATTTGTTGGAGATATCCTTCCACTCCTGGTTCTCGTTAAAGAAGAAAACCTGTGAGTCTACAAGATTTTCTTTTACAGAACCTTCCTGCCAGAAGTAGAGGTCACCTGGGATGGGGTCTCGGCAAAAGGGTTCAATGGGCGCCTCGATTTTCTGAGCTGGACCTGCTTGAACAGTATAGAAAAACTGGATTGATTCACCGTTGCTTCTTCTCTGTCCGACGTTTCCGGCATTACGATGGGGCCTCTCTTCGCCTAGCTGAGACAAAGAGCCCACCGAGCTTCTTGAGCTCCTCGAGCTTGTTGAGATTGACTCGCCCTGGTGTGATTACGTTAGACGAGATAGCCAAATGTCACTTGTGTCCTCACCAGCTGTGCAGTCGGAGCAGGTGCAACGGATGTCCGAGATGCTTGAGTCTGCGAGTATATGAGCCGGAGAAATTGCACGACAAAGAAACCAACATACTGCCGATGTCACACCAGTGCTATGCCCAGGCTGATTGGGAACTTCGGGTCTGAAGGCGGCTGAAATACTGCCTACAGATTCTTCTGCTGGTCTGTCTGCCCAGTAAAGATGTGGCGACTGCGGCGGCGGTGGTGGTGGCGGAGGCGGCGGCAGCGAAGGTGGATTGCTTTCCCGTGGAGGACTAGGGACCTGTGCGGGGAATGGATTAGCACGGTGCATGAGCACGGGCGGCGCTGCTCTGGTCGGGGTAGTTATCGGTGAATTCCTTTCGGAGATTGAGACCTGAGCACCTCGAGGCGCCTGCTGATTCGCCGAGCGTGATTCGGTGTTACCAGGGCCAAAGAGACCAGTTATGCTAAGTAGGAGACGTCAAGCCACATCCCAAGAGAACAAGAGAATGACTGACCTGCTCAATTGATTTGCAGCATTAACGTTTTGCTCGATACCATAATTAATGACATCACTGCAATTTTCCGCTCAGTATACTTTGTCAAGAATGCGAAGGAAGACTCACATGTACCTTGACGTCCTCTCTAGCTCTTCCGACAATATGTCACTAAAGGATATGTTTGGATAACTCATGTCAAAAGTAGAAAGGAAACTCACAGATTTGTTGCGATCGTCGTATGGACACGCGTCACATCGTCGCTGAGAGAAGATCGAACACTGGAGATTGAGGACCTTGAAACAAGTATTAGAATACAAAACTTCAAACGTATTAATCTAAAGCCACTTGGTTTACTCACTCCGTTGAATAAGATAATAAACTTTCTGCCTGACGCGGCGATGATGGCGAAGTCAAAGGGGTATGCGAGGGATTGGGACCACTGGGCGGGATGCTAGCCTCCTCCAAAGCGAGATACTGGGCGAAGTTTTTCGTCAAGATCTGGATGAAATGTGACAGGTCAGACGTCGATTTCATTTGCAGTTAAACGGGGAAGCCATACATCTTCATCTGGCAGTTCTTGTAGTTGCGGGAACCCAGAACGCTCGTTTCCAGGTAGACGTTTTGGCTTTGGCGGCCCTTCAGAATGCAGTCGGAGGGGTGGCTGCGGCATGCCCAGCTTGTCCAGAATAGCTTCAAGAGTGGGCGGCATAGGAAGATGGCGGCCTATTTCTTGGACAGAACGAAGACTTTAAGGGTAAAAGAATCAGTGGCAGCCCGAAAACACTCACGATTATCAAGATCTAGTACGCTATCATTTATCGCCACCGACGAGAATACTATTTATGTACACTCATGCACTGCGCGTGGCTACAAGTGTCTTATTGTCTTGAGTGGGAACACGTCTAGCGGCCCCATGACAGAGCCATGATGGGGAAGCAGCCGCCATCACGACTCCGGTCCATGCCATGCCGTCCACGACCAATGAATTTGAGAAACAGTACTAACACCATACATAGAAGACAATGGAAAGGCTGTAGATATTATATCAAAATCAAGACATCCTGCGCGTGGCATCAGGATTGACTGTTGCAGTCGGCTGCGATTGTATCATCCCCGTCATCGTACAGACACATGTTCCTGACGGCCGCTCCGTGAATGTAGTTGTTCGAAGGACATGAACCGTGCTTGTCTCCATCTTGCAGCTAGTCGCGGATATGAGAAGAGGCGAATTCACGTCCGCTATCGCTAAATGAGGTTGGCTTGGAGAGATGAAAGAATTTGTCTTGATTAGGATTGCAAAGCAGGCTGCACCGACAACGAATAATATTTGAGGGAGCGAAAGGTTGTTACCCTGCGGTATCTGGTCAGAACTTTGCGTGTCTGTAATAATGTGATATACCTTGAAACTGCCAATAACGCTAGCCAGCGATTGTTGACGATGCCCTTCTGCGATCCGCGTTTCTATGCGTCCGATTGCTACAACTGAAGTTGTTGCGCGTTGACGCGATCCTCGTGACTGCTTAGAAAAGGCGGCGAAGACAAGGGGTCTTTCACCGTGTGTTCCAACGGCCTGTCTCAAGCTTTCAGCAATGAGTCAATGAACACTAGACTCGGTCTTACCAACGTCTGGACAGGCACTTAGAAATTAATCAGTAAACTTTATGCTGCGTCATAAGGAGGGATCCACCTTTCGCGATAGTCATAACCGCCGAAAGCTCCGTGGTGTGATGTCCGTATGATACCAAGGACACATAGCCGTCGACATGCCCAACTGCGACGGTCTCTTCATCGACGAAGATAAGATCAACGACCAAGCTGATTGGAGGTCGTGACTTGCTGACAGTGTATTTCGTGGTGGTGATATACTTTTGGTGCGATAGGGAGTACCAATCCAGACCGTCTTTGAGATTCATCACTGCCAATCTTTCTCCGGATGGGGACACGGCTGATGAGCCGACTCTGCATCTCGTCAGACTCATCTGTGACAGCAAAAGAGGTATAAGGAGCGGTACTCACATTGAATGTGGACGAAGTTGTATTGTCGACACTAAAGAAAGTGTTGAGCTGGAGAATAAGCTAACGGCCATAAGGTTGTATTTCATGTGAACGTTGGACTCGTAAGTCTTACCCGACTGGACCAGGTCCAAAGAAAGTAACAGCAATCAAGCCCTCGTTGACGTAATAGATGCCTCGAGGAACTATGAATTGGACCAGCTGGGAATGTTCCGTCGCCCCTTCATAGCGGGTCCACTGAACGATCGGTATAGCAAGCAGAAGACCGAGGTTTCCTCTGTCTAGGATGGTATGAGAATAGATACATTGCAAGAAGGCAAGACTCACGAGCAAAAGGCTTTCGGATGAGTGAAAGTTGTTGACCATGTGCAATGACAAGCTCCTCTCCGTCTGGGCTCATCGCCATCGCATGGATGTAATCTGCAACGTCTCCATGGAAGACAACATCCACCTGCAAGGCATCGATTATTCACGATAAACATTTCAGGATACCGACTTACACCTCCAACGTTCACCTGAATCTGGTGCACTGCTCCATTGGCAGATCCCACGATGACAGTGTTGGCCAGAGTGGGGTGCCATAGAAGAGCTTGAACTCTGGCACCAGTGAGAAAGACGCTGCTGGTGATCCAAGCTTTGCCGCCCTCGAAACCTAAGCGTATCTGAAACCTCTGTCAGAACGTCGACTCCATAGTTTGACCTATTTGCACTGACCTCTAATCGACCGTCATCGCTACCTACAGCAAGGAGGGCCCCATTAGGCGACAGCTTCATGCAACGAATTTTGACCAGTTCCGTCGGAAAATCGGCTAGCTTGCGTAGTTTAGAATGTCCGTTTACGACACGGGGCAGTTGCAATGGCATGATTGAGCTTCAGTCGAAAGCACCTTTCAGGAGACAGTTAAGAAAAGAGGCAGTCTTCGGAAACCGGTTCTTACTTTGTGATAAGGCTGGTTTGACTCCTACAAGTTGTGATCGACGGGAGTCACGAGGAGGAAAATTTTTCTTGAGTTCTGACTCTTGGCTTGCACGATTAGAATAAAATCATTTCTAGAAAGGACGAGATTTCAGGATGCGAAGGGCAGTAAATATGACTTGCGACTCGTGACTTCCATGATTCAAATAAAATCGCCTCAAATATGACTAGTTTGAGAGCGTAGGAAATCATTGTCACAGTCGTAGGCACCTGTTTCAGAATTTATGAAGATAAGGAGCAGACCTCGACATGCGGCCTCCACGATTCGAATAAAATCGCCTCGTTGCGCGTGTTAGGCATCTGCAAGAAGAAAATCCGAGGCGAAAGCTGCTCTTTGCGCCGACTTGTAACCGCTGTGCGACACCAGCTCGTCATGTCGATGAAACGACCGCCCTATCGATTGCGTGGAGTCGGATTGCTTTTATTCTGCACCAGGCAGAGACGTGAGAAGAGAGGCGGCGGCGTGTGCAAGACTTCTGGTCTGGGTCTTTGACAATTTCGTCAGCGTGGACCTGACATGAAGCGAAATGCGGCTACAATCCCTTCGATATAAGTTAGTAGACAGATAGCAGTAAAACAATTCGACAGAACCTGCTCAAAGCATACGCTGTAAAATCCGACAAGAAACCCTATGGCGGTGAGAGTTGAAAACGTCCACCCGCTGCGTATACTATCACTGAATCGACAATGTTTGTCCGTTCTCTAGCCATCGCATAACCCCAGACCCCGACCTCGAACTCCTGTAGCCACGGCCCAAAATTCTGTTGTCCGCCTCAAGGTGAGCTCGTTCAGTAACCCTTTCGACAGTGGCTCAATTCGTCTAGACTTGCCATGCGAATGGCTACCATTATGCATTAGGCGCATCAGGACGGAGGCTGACCTCCTGTTCAGCAACGTTTTCAGTGGGCCAGCCCAACACTCTACCTGTGATCGATACCGCCACCTTGTTCGATAACGAACATGGCGTCCCCTGTCAATACACCATAGTTGTGGTTCGTTCCTACCGATATCTCATTGTAGGGTACATGGACCGAGAAAAGGAAGCGAACGCTAACCTCCTCGATGTCACGAGCCAAGTTCGATTCCGTGGAGAATTGGTAATTTTCTCCCTTGGTAAGACTGTCCGACTCCGGTCGCGCCCTGTCGGCGGTAAGAAATTGTTGCGAGCGATCCGATTGTAAGTAGTCACCTATGCTGGCTGCCAATGGACAGGCTGAAACTTGAACCCTTGCAGATATTTGCTCAGATGTGTTGAAGCGAGAGCCTACGGAGAAGAGTGTCCAAGGCAGATAATCGTAGGGTTTTCTGTGAATCATGATTGCATTATTTCCTGACGGCTTGTCTAGGACGAAACATACCAGTGACATCTCATCTTCAGCTCCATGGTACTTTCTGGTCTTGGCCGCCTTTCATGCATTTTGGCGACTTACGAGCTGTACTACAACGAACGATACATAGGTCTTGACACTTGTAATAGCTACATACTATCGAAAAACATTTTCCTTCACAAGAACCGAGAGGGACGAAAAAGAGCCTCGTGGAACCCAAGACTGATGGCTTTGCCCTTGCCCAGTTAAGGGCTGGTCGATTCGTGGCAACGGTCATGCAAGTAATGATTTGTCATGGTCGTCTCGTGACAAATTCTACCAGCCCTTAACAATGACGGTTATTATCGGCCAGTCCGGAATTGGACCTCTTTTTTTCTGCCTCTCGTCGTAGGGAACTTCAGTCGTCCTCCCTGCATGCGCATGTACATCGTCCCGTAGCTAGTACATGTTTAGTTTGTAGATATTAGTTGCGTTTAGAGAACCAGGTAGACTAGGTAACATCTGTGAACACCAACTACCTCAAGACAGACCTAGACGAATCAGTGCTATCAGTAGCCCTAGTGTGCCAACAGTGAGTGTCTTACAGGCAGCAACATTGCCGAGCTTGGCCTATAGAGGTTCATAGGGACCTTTGGCCATATAATTTTCGAAGAAAGAGATATTGATTGCTCTTGCGTACCCATCAGGCTTTCCGTACACTTGCGAAGCTAAGGAGATGCCACCGACGCGTCCACGTCAGGTCCGGTGTCGGTGCAGGGCTCATTGCACAATATTCAATCCTATTACACGGCGCTATGAAGGTGACGGAGAACTGGTGTCCCGTTCTACTCGCGACAATCATTCTAGAGATGACAGAATGGCGGAACGCATGCAGGCCGCAGAGAGGGCTGAAGCCGATCTCGGAGGACAGAGCTTCGCGGGCGTGGATTGGATTGACGCGATCTATGGTGAAATCGAGATTTTGAGGTCCTTCAACACGACGAATATGAATCGACACCTGATATTCCACAATAGACCAATCGACTCAGGGCCTTTCATATGGCCTTCAGACGAGGAGATTACGCTTCCCAATTATGGAGTTCATTCCCTTACCCAGGATTCTGTTAACCGAGAGATGCTTTTTGTCGAAAATCGGTTGTGTCAACTTATCGAGATCGTCCGAAGGCGTGGGCATCCAGACGAAGATGAAAGAGCAAGGGCTTTACTGGATCGACTTCTAATTGAGTTAGGGCGTCTAGTCCGACAAAAGGAGATCGAATGGGCTCAACAACGCGGGACCGTAGGAACGTATCGCAATTATCTGAATACAGGTGAGAACATGTTCATGTATATCACTATTGAGTAATTGAAGATATTGGCAGAACCATTTTTTCGTCATTCCTCTTCCCCAATAATGCCATCGACAATTGCGATGTTTTTGACTCTCGTAATGACTTACATCTATTTCCTACCTCGTCGGGGCCTTCGAACACTTCTTGGAGGACTTAAATCATTTTTGCGCGCATACGGGGCTGCACCAGCATTCCTGGAGTCAATACCTGTAGATCCACGCCCTGGATCACATAGCTTCTCGCTTGAACCCATCACCAAAGAGTTCGTCAATTGCACCATATGTCACACCTTGTACCCGTTTAATCAAGACACATACGATCTTTCAAATTGCACTAATCGTCGAACGCCTGAGAGCCCCATCTGTGATGCACCGCTTTGGAAAACCCGCAAAATACAGCATCATCGTACTCTGCGAGTGCCTGTCAGAAAGTATACTCATCAGGATCTGAAATCTTGGGTCGGCCGCCTCGTTTGTCGGCCGGATTTGGAAGCTTTACTCGACAATCCACTAGCGGAGCCGCGTCGTGAAAGAGATCCCTCCGAAGTTGATGACATATGGCGTACTCACCTGTTCAGTAACCTGAAGGACCCTTCTGGGCAACCCTTCTTTACATGTAGGGGTGCTGAAGGCAGGCTAGTCTTTGGTCTGTCCGTCGACAGCTTCAATCCGTTCTACAATAAAACAGCCAAGCAAAGTTCTTCTTCAACCGGGATTTGGCTGGTTCTACTCAATCTTCCCCCGCACCTTCGTTATCTCGAGGAAAATTTGTTCCTTGCTGGCGTCATACCAGGTCATGAGAAGCCTTCAAAGGAAGATATTTATCCGTATCTCGATTTGGTCGTAGCCGATCTCTTGGAATTTTGGAATCAGGGGGTGTTTTTCTCCCGAACACGAAAAGAACCATCTGGACGTTTATTCAAAGCAATGCTCATACCTCTCATATGTGACATGTTAGGTGCTCGCCAAGTTGTAGGCCTAGGATCAGCTACTTCGCATAATTTCTGTACCTTTTGCGACCTGGACATTGACGACATCAACATCTTAGATAAGTCTCAATGGCCTCAGAAGGATCCAATTCATATCCGCAGGATCGCACAACTCTGGAGAGACGCCGCTTCTGAAGACGAACGCAACGCCATCTTCGAAAGATATGGTATTCGATGGTCGCCACTTCATAATTTGCCGTACTGGAATGCAGTTCTGTACACAGTAATCGATTCTATGCATGTCCTCGACCTGGGACTATTGCAGAATCATTGCCGAACTCTCTTCCAAATAGATACGAATAATATAGGTGGTGATGGCTTGTCAGCGGGCCCGACAAATATCAGCAATTCGGGATTGTCTAGGCAGGCAGCAAGAGCTTATGCAAAATGCACAGAGCAGATCAAGAGGAATAACGCCAACCTGCTTGAAGAATTACTTGATCACCCACGGTCGGCTTTGTATCAGGTTTGCACCGATAACGATATCACTAGACCAAACGGCAGCGTCGTCGTCGGGACAAAATGGGTATTGGCAAATAGCATTGTAGCATGGGTAAGATCTTACGCGTCTAATCTCATTTCTATTCATCTGGAATACAGAGGCAACATATCGACGAAGAAACTATTCAAGGCATGGCGACATCTTATTCGTCTGAGCAGGAAGAGCAAGCCGAAAGTGATTCGGAAATGCCCGACGCGCCACAAGAGCAAGAAGGTAGCGAAATGACAGCCAATGTCATTCGAGTGATTAAGAACTTACTCGAACTTGATGACCAAGAAGAGGCACGCAAGAAAGCTTATAGGCAGGGCACTGTAGCCATATTCACTACCATTGCCGATTTGTTGGAGATCGATCACACAGGTATTGACAAGGCGAGGCGAACAGCGAAGCGTCAGCTCTTTGATAAGCTGACTGATGAGGCAAGCCTAAATGTACCTACTCTGAGAAAGAGGACTAACACTTTCTCAGATTGATGAAAACCCTGAGACGCGTGAAGACCTTGTGGGCTTGCTGCCCCAATCAGGAGTTGTTGACGGCAGGGCTGTGTTAGGCAAGGACGTGATGGCAGCTGTATGGTCCGATATGCGAAACACGGAATTGCCCACATGGATAACTCCACCGCCACCAGATTGGGGAACTACACGCAGAGGCAAGTTGAGTGCGGATCATTGGAGAGTCATATCTACCGTTCATTTACCTATTACTCTGATTCGTCTCTGGCACAATGGTTCTCCGCGGAAGAAAGAAATCCTTCAACATTTCATGGACTTGATTACTGCTGTACGCATTGCTAACATGCGTATCATCTCCTTGGATCACATCCAAGCATATAACTTCCATATGACAAGATACGTTGAAAACATCAGGACACTCTATCCCGACGAACATCTGAAACCTACCCATCATGCGGCCCTTCACATAGGAGACATGCTTGGTCTCTTCGGACCCAATCACTCGCATAGCAGCCCTTATTACGAGCGATATATTAACCTTTTGCATCATATAAACACGAATTCAAAGATAGGTAAGATCTCTCGATTGCTGTTATCAACTCTACCAAACTTTAAATTTAGGTGAACTTGAGACCACCTTCTTACGGACATCGGCACGCAGGGCGAATTTACGCGCCCGATTAGCCGATGACGTCACTCTACGCCGAGCACTGGAAGAGCTGCTGAGGGTTATGGATAAGATTGAGAGGGAAGACGCAAGAGGTTCTAAGCTTGCCAGATTTCTGGATCCAAATAGCCCGTCAATTACGTATCGATCTGGGTCCGACCTGCCACAGCCGTTGCCCATCGTGTATGTGCCACTATTGCAAGACTGCCTCAGGTCTTTATCTTTGAATGCCGAGGCACGCGCACGCACAGCTGTTTTCCTCGCTGAAGTCGGCCTTCGGGGTGTATGTTATGGAATACATACA
The DNA here is from genome assembly GCA_002938385.1 of Gymnopilus dilepis. Classification (NCBI taxonomy): domain Eukaryota; kingdom Fungi; phylum Basidiomycota; class Agaricomycetes; order Agaricales; family Galerinaceae; genus Gymnopilus; species Gymnopilus dilepis. Next base: position 1,352 of record NHYE01005515.1, on the reverse strand, counting down.
GGTCGGAATAGCTGCATATTGTTTGAGGATCTAGGTGGCAGTAGCCAACCGCCGAGAGCTGGTCTTATAGAAAATATATTTGTTTACCATTCGGGACGCATTGATGGGACAGAGGTCGATAGTATATTTCTAGCTATTCGAGAACTATCCCCTATTCCAGTCGCTCTCGACCCATATCGATCTCTGGGACCGTTTGCAGGTTTTCTGTGCAGAAGGGAGCCTTCCGAACTTCGTATTATTTCAGCAACTCGTCTCCTTTCTCACTTCGCTGCCACAATAATGACAGATCCTCCTTTTTCGGGCATGATGCATGTCATGCCATTGGATCGAGTAAGTGTACCTCGCCTGACGCTTCCGAACTTTTCTCATAATATTTGAAAGCTCATGGTGCAGGAATCCGCGGCAGCAGGGCGTACAGGTGGTTAATCAATGCAGAAACCAGCATCTGCTTTACTTCAGATTTTTTTGGCGTCAAATCTGCATGGAAGAATGGAATAGGGGATCATGCTTTAGAATTCTCAAGTAGTTAGATCTACGACGAATGGCAATTACAACGACTTTTTTTGTTTTTCCTATTTCAATCACACATCTTCCATCTCCAGATGCTATCATACCCTGCAACTTCAAACCCATACACGAGGGCAACGACAGCCAGGTTTGCTATCAGAACATACCGAAATCGTACAGTGAGTAGTCGAAAGATAGATTGACCATTAACACGTACTGGACAGACTTCATCTTGCCCTTGGGGACCGAAACCTTGTTGCCATTCGCCAGTCGAACGCGATGTCCAACTACGACCTATGAAAAGATAAGTGGTCATCAACATTCGCCATATACGAGAGAAGGATGACTTACCCTCCGATTGTTTGCATTGACCCCGAAGAGCGGACGTTTGAAACGCCCATAATGAGTTGTTCCGTCGACGACGAATATAACGGGCGCGCGAGGACAGAGAACTGCCATGACCTGAGAAGACGTTCAGACAGACGACGAAGTCGAGAGAAGTTACGCACCGAGCTTTTGGATAAGATGAGATGGTGTCGTCTATCTGCCAGTTTCAAAGTATCGCGTTGGAAAGCTTGACGTCAATATTGGATCCCATGAAGATCAGACAGAACTCGTACGCACCTCAAGTGTCGCAAGCTGGAGCTTTTGGAAGCCAACGAAGACGAAAGCGTTATTACTACAAGCAATAAGGAAGCGGAGTCAAACACCACGAAATTGTGCGTACCTTGTAAAAGAAAGAAGACCGCTATCGTGAGACGCAATTAGCAGGAATCTTGAGATAAAAAGTCGCTTGTGCGTACCGAGTTATGAGAACGGAGGCGGAAGGAAAAGGTATTTGAAGT
>NHYE01005514.1:0-37675 GCA_002938385.1 Gymnopilus dilepis | reverse complement strand
GTTGGATTGGGTGGGGAAGGGGGCCTCGGAGGAGGGGATGTTTGGTGATGATCTAGTTTGATTTGTTCTTTTTTTTCTTGTGTTTTGGATTTCTTGGATTTCTGCTTTCTTTTCTTTTCTTTTCTATCTTACCCTTTTGACATATTGCTCGTCGTCCGTTCGTTTCGCCTTCCTTTCTTTTGTTCATTGGAATTGTATTACTACTAATCCTCCCTCATCTTTTGATCTATGTCTATCTTCACAACCCCTTCCTATCCTTGATCCCTACATTCGTTCCTACTATACCATTCTACCTCGATTCCACTCACCTTTACTCACTGTCTGTCTGTCGCTTTCGTTACATTCGTCATAGGAATCACTGCACAAGTTTTCTCGGGCAAACTAAAAGTACTGATTCACTAGTCATTCGTATGCTTTCGTAAATTATAGTTGTACAACTAAATGCGACGTCTCTTGGATTTGGCGATCAGCAACCTTCTAATTGTTCCACACCCTCGAGTGGGGCTGCATGCACATGGCTCGACGGGCACCGTTCATGACCGCATCAGGAAATGATTTCCGGAAATGGCGACCCCACGAGAAAAGGCTTGGTTGTTTGGCCACGACGTGCGGGGCAAACAATCACGTCGGCGTTCTGATGCTACGTCATCGACTTTTGCTTGTCCCCACTCGCCACAGTTGCGTTTAAATATGGAGTGGGTCCCACTTGTGCGTTCAGCATTCTCTTCCACCTTCATTGTACGACGACTTGCATATTCTCAACGCTATCAACGATAATCACACCATCTCACACTCACACCTAAATTCAAAGATATAATGGCCGACCACACCGTTCTGACTACGCCTAATACTGAGGCTCTCAACCGACCGCTCGTCTCGCCTGGCGATAAGGGCGAGCCGGCGCATGAGTGGGCCTCGTCGACGTTGCAGGCTCTGTCGCCTGCTGCTTCGAAGGCTCATCTCGCAGACAGTGATGAGCCGCAGGCGCAGACGAGCCACGCGGACCCTACTACTACAACGACCAGCACGGCGTTCACCAACGCAGACGCACCCTCCACCGCAACCACACCAGGAGTCTCCATACCCGGCGCCTTCCCCCGTGAGGAGGAGCTGCTTGAAACGTCTTCCAAGACGGGATCGTCCTCGATCGGCGAGGAGGCGCAGTACGTCAAGGACGTCGCTGCGAGTGCTTTGGAGACTGCGAAGGAGTATGTCCTGAGCACGACGGAGCAGGTGGGCAGCAGGGTGGGGGAGCTGTTGCATGAGAATGTTGCGCCGTATCTGCGTGAGTACTAGTGGTGTTTCGTGTTCTTGAAGTTTGAAGCCAAGTTTGAGGCTGACTTGCTCTGCTTGTGTAGCACCGTCTTTGCATCCACCTCACGACACCAACGCCAACGCCAATGCAAAGAGCACCACCTCACCGTCCATCGACACCGCACCAAACCCCGATGACGTGACGCTCGAAGGCGTCCCTACCCCTCCATCCCCCGAAGTCCCCTCGCAGCAGTCCAAGTCCGAGACCATGCGCGAGGGCATGGGCAGTGGCAACCCCGGGTCTCCCCTCTCCGCACCCTCATCCTCTCACACTGGCAAAGACGGTGCTGCCAGTGTGGGAGGTGCCAGTGCAGACGCAAGTATCCGTTCGTTGGCAGGGAGTAAAGCCGTCGGCGGGGACAGGAAGTCCGTCGACACGAATACGAATACGGTGAACGAGTCGGATAGCTACTCGTTCACCGCCGCTCCGAGCGTGGTTGACCATCCTGAGCTGAAAGCCGAGAACGTCTCTCAGTCTCCCCCCTCCTCCTCCTCCAACCCCGGTACCAGTGCCGACGAACAAGACCGCCCCGACCTCCCGCACCACACCAACGAGACGCGGCACATCCCGCCTGTATCAGATTCTAACTCTAGATCTGGCTCCGGGGCACCCATGCCGAATGTGAATGCAAGGGACTATCCCGTCGGGACGGTCGATGCGCGGCATGTGGGGTTCACGCACAAAGACAAGGATAATAGTTTGGGTGTGGGCTCGAGTATCTCGAACGTCGCTACGCCGGGACATGGGGATGCCGATAGAGATGCTGCCAAGGGTGCTGCTCCCTTCATGCCTCCCGGTGTACCCCATCCATCCAACTCCAAAGAGCAGGACTTGCTCCGCGGCACTGGCACCACGAGCACAAGCCACAGCGACGACACCGACCGGAACAAAGGCAAGACGACCCCGGCCCCGACCCCCCACGACGACGCCCTCTCGAGAGCAGGGACCCACCCCGTCACAGCCAGCAGCGGCATCTCAGCCGCCGACCTCGGTCTTGCTCAGGCGGGGGTGGCGCCTGCTATGGCTGGTGGGGCGGGTATGGCTAGCGCTGCTGCTGCTGTGTCCTCCCCTTCCGCCTCTGAGGGGAGTAGGCCGCCTGTGCCGCCTAAGGATTATGAGGGGCAGAATAACGAGGAGTTTGCGCGTGGTGAGAGCGCGAAGGCGACAGTAACGGGAACGGGAGCTGGGACGGGAACGGCGAAGCCCACGACGGACGTAGAGCACAAGACGGACGTGCCTTCACAGCCTGCTGCTGGCCGTGCCCCTCAGTCTCAGTCTCAATCCCAATCCTCCTCCAAATCCGGGTCGGGCTCGGGTAACGGTGCAGGCAATGGAGGCAATGCAACTGCAACGGGCAAGACCAAATCAGGCTTCATGGACAAGCTGAAGGGCGAGATGAAGGTCCTGACGGGGAAATTGGAGCATAAGCAGGAGAAGGTGGAGGAGGGAAGGAAGATGATGGGCAAGGGACCGGTGGGGAGTAGGAATTAGGCTCTTTCTTTTGGATTCGACGTAAACTTGAAATTGGTGGTTGAATGTTGAACGTTGGGGTGAACTATCCTCCTTCGACCTTCCTTTCTTCCTTGCCTTGTAATATTTGTATTTCTAGGTCCTATTAATTATACATGCACGCTGTAGGCTAACGTACTTTTGTAATTGTAATTCCATCACTCAGAATCATTCTAGTCATGTCGTCGAGCTTCATAGGCTCATAACAACCCGGAAGGCAGCTGTACTCTCTTCTGTGACCTGTCCGCGTCCGACTCCGAGGTCATGACCGTCCCGGTCCTACATGCAAGTTCCAACCTGTTCCAACTCCGTGACGAAATCCTCGTGCAAAACGCATGTCCTGCACTCATTACTCCGGGTCTATAACTTCCCCAACGTTTAATTGAAGCGGAAGAACTTGGCATTGACAGCTGGACTGTTCATTTATCATGATCCATAATGTACTTTAGCTAACTTACGTGCGGAGCTGTGATGAAATCATGAACATGAGGAGGGCCTGCAGGCAGGGTTGGTTGGGGTGGGGTATATAAAGTGGGGTCGGAGGGACAGGAGCTTGGAGAACAGTCTCGGAGCTCTTACTAGCACAGGAGAGGCTCATTGCGGGTCTTGGAAATCAAGTAAGTCCTCTGTCATCTTTCAGAAGAGTCCCCTACGAATCTACCACTAAAATTAATCTTGCCGTCTAGTTAGCAGAAATGCACCTCCTCCTTCCACTCGTGCCCGTCCTGCTATTCCTCCTCAACGCCTTCGTGATTCCAGCGGCCGCTGCGCCTCCTCAACAACAAATCACCATGGACACCGAGTCAAGCTGCACGCCCGGCATCGGCGGGTGCATCCCGAATCCAGACCCTGGTGCTCCAATCGGGTGCTCAAGCTCAAGCTCAAGTTCAAGATTTGGTTTCAACTCTGCAGGCCTAGAAGGAGACTGCACAGATGTACCGCCTGGCTGTGCATGGGAGGAGACGGGCCCGGCGTGTGCGGAGGAGTGTAGGGTCGGCCATGAGAGGGAGAGGGATCTGTGTGATGGGTCGTGTTGTTTTAGGATTTTGTGCTGTGAGGATTGATGGGCGTAGTGCTTGGGACTCGGAGGAAAGAATTGGGTCATTTGGCGAACACTCAGAGGATTATGGTTAATGGGTTGTTGAGTTTCGGAGGTTACTGTGAATAAAGTATGTCAGTATGTCATGTACCAAATGTTCTTTTTTGGGGGATGGTCAATTGTCTTTTCCAAGTTTTAGCACCGACGATGGCAAGTCCCTCGTTTTGAGATAAGATAAGATCTGTCGGCTGTCTAAATTTAGATCGCAGGGCCGGCGTCCCCGAAGGGGCTGACAAGCTTTCTCTCAGGTAGTCAGCTCTCATCGAGCAACGATTGGATACTGATCGAACGTCTTTCGTACCAGGTCTACTCACTAGTAGGCTCCCAGCCTTCTCTTGTTTTTGGATCTAACCCGGGAATACGCCTCTTGTCCATGGAAAGACTCCCAGAAGCACTCAAGATCTACGTGGCGTCCTTCGTGATCCATTCTCGAGACCTGGCTAGTCTGTCTCTGACGTCGTCGTCCCTGTTTGACTGTGCACGACTGAGTCTCTATCAGAAGGTCGCACTGCGAAGTGACCTCCCTTCTGCGCGAGATACAATCGCCCTGATACTCCGAAATCGGACTCTGAGGAAAGCAATACGAACGATCTATTTCAAGACCGATGAAGTATGGGCGAAGCATCCACCTGTACTAAGCTGGATCGATAACGCCATGTTTCAAGGCATGGACAAGCTTCGCAAGGTTGCCTTTGACAGACTCCCATGCTCGACTGGGCATCTGTTCCAGGACCTCATCGCGGCTATCTATGCGCATTGCCCGGAGCTGGATGAATTCATCGCTGTCGAAATTCGATGGCCCTTGTTTCGCCCGAAACAGAGGGTGGCCTTGGTGACTCACTTAACTGTGCGTCCGTCTCTCAAGAGGTTGACGTTCAGGACAAGCTTCGCCCCAGGTAACCCACTTTTAAGGACGATGACTATTGCTGATTGCATTTCAGATATGAAAATGTTCCTCCCTCTGACATTCTTTACACCACAGACACGTCTAGAATCCCTCGACCTTTCCGTAGAGCGAAATAGCGACGCCCTGGAAGCAGTCAGCGGCCTCTGCTTTCCACACTTGACGACATTGAAAATCACAGGGTTTTCCGATCACAGCTCTCGCACCCTCATCAGGTTCTTGTCTGCCCACTCGTCAATCCAAGCAGCCTCATTCCTAAGATCCGAGACTCTCGTCCTCCACGCAACGGATATCAACATCCTACCCAACCTTCGCTCCATATCTGGTCCACCTGCTTTCATCTCAGCACTGTCCGCGATATGCGACAAGGTCAAGTACGTCGAAGTCCTCAACCTCAACTACTACAAATCCCCAAATGTATCGCTCTCCACAACCCTGATGGTGCACTCCATCGGAGGATTCCCGAACCTCAAGCACTTCTCCGTCGAGCGCTACCTGCCGAATTTTGCCGACAGCTTGGTGCACCTTTTGCGCGCTTCGAGGGACCTGCAGTGGTGGACGGGGGGATTTCTGTATCGCCATCCCGATACCTTAGTGAATGTATTCTTCTTTTCTTTATCCAGGCACCACTCGAATATTTATAATTTATCTGACAGAGCTCCGCCATGTTGGAAATGGCAACGACCTTCCCGAGTTTGAAAAGGATCGACATATGTGTGTGGGCGACTCCTGTGCCTCTGCTGTATGATCTTCAGCGCGAATCCTTACGGAGGATCGCCGCACGGATGCCATCTCTCGAGAAGATCTTTCTGTTCAGCGATGGCTTGAGTTTTTCCAACGAGATTGTCGGCATGCACGTTGTGCAGAGGATGGCCTTGGCTCCCCACGAAGTGGATTTGATAGGGCCGTACCAAGACGTAGAGTACCTCCAGCACGTTGCTTTGGATGGACTTGATTGGGAACACGATCCTATCCTGGAGAGGACGTTCCCTTTTGCGTGAATCTAAATACGGTAGTGGATGCCTTCGCTTACCGAGGACCTTCAAGTTCAAAAACGCGGCAATGAGAGCCTCGGCTTGCTCTCATGTCGGAATTCTCGACGATGACAACGGACAGTGTGGGCAGCTGATCGGCTGCTGCCTCCTCTGCGTGGTTTTACAGTGAATATTTTACAGTGTTTTGTTTATATGGACCTGCTGCTTCCATCGCGTCCCTGGGTTTATCACAAATTTCTGGAGTGTCAGGAGTCAAGACCAACCTGTGTGAAACAGGCGCTTGGTCGGAGGGCAAGGGGGATCAGAGTGTTGGACCCGGAAGTGTTGGACCAGGAATTGCTTATAGTAGTTCGGCGGGAGGCCAGAAAAATCTCTTGTGTGCACTTCCCCATACCTTGTACGTCAAGCAGTTATCCTACAACTCATCAAGCACACTTCAGCATAGAATTCATTTATGACTCACGAAACCAGACGTTTAAGTCTTTTGTCAAGGCTACTTGATTATACTCGGTCGTCTGGGACTTTATAACACTATTTAGGAACACGCCGCTAAATATACCAAAGCCCTTGCAAAGACTGCGGTGCAGATGGCTAGTGATGGTGGTATGTCAAGTGTTCATGCATAATACATAGATATCTGGACTTAAAGGTACTCATAGTGAATTGAAATTGGCTACCATGTATAATCCCTCCAGAGATCCTCTGTAAAATCGGGAATATCCTTGAAGGAGGTTACAACAATCTTATCTTGCTCGTCATCCCTTTCGGAATGCTTGATTTTGAGCCAGTGATGTGCTCTCTTCTCCCACGTAACCCAGTTCGTAGGGCGGCCACGGCCTGCCCGTCGCTCCGCTTCTCCCTGAGAGACTCTTAGCTAGGTAAGGCTTGACCAATAGCCCGCGAGCCACAGCCTTCTTGCGAAGGCTTCGTCAACACGGCCCAATGCTTTGTGAGGTTGATCAAATCTCTGCCTGCTATAGGTGGAGATTCCCAGGTTGTAATTCAGGTGCAGTCTCCGGAGGTATGCAAAGTTAGAAATGGCGTCGTATATCTCCTGATGAACATCTATGTTGAGGGTGTCAGATTCTGGCAGGGGGTCTTCGGGGAAGTTGAGGTCAATTGACAGTTGCTCAAGATGCGGACATCTTTCATGAATTTGAAGGATGTCAGTGGTGGACAGCACAGGCCGGTGGTTGGAAGGGTCTATCCTCTCAAGCTCATGTAGAGCCAATGCACGTAGCGAGGTCCCATGGTGAATGAAAACTGTTTCCAATTGGAGAGAAGTACTCCATCCAACGACCTTCAGAGACATGAGCGGGGGCAAGACTGCGAGAACCTCATTAATCAATTGACCAGTGCGGCTTCGATCTCGTAGGGTCAGATGGGTCAGAGATGTGAGTAAATGGGCGATTTCCACGGACATGACATGGCAATCCAGGTTGACGATGCCAGAGAGATTTTTGACACTCAAGTCCAGCACATCGAGTCCAGATATTTTCAAATTCTCGAGTGCCCGGCGAGTTTCTGTATGAGGAATCGTTGTGCGCTCAAAGTGCGCAGCAAGGTTTTCCCACTCTTGGTACTCGCTCGGATTATAGCCTCGCACGACGCAACCTATACGGCTTGTTTGCACATTGACTGTGTGCAAATTTGGCGCGGAGAGCAGAAGTCGTCGTAGAGCCGGAAGGCGGAGATCATTAGGCCTGCACTCGGGGTCATAGAAGTGGGCCTGTATGGACCTCAATGAAGGCAATCCTAGGAGCTCCAGCTCTGCAGGATCGTCGTGGGATAAAGCAGATGATGAGCGAGTCCAAGATACAATGTCTAGGTGTACGAGGGATGGGTAATTTCGAATGGACTGGATAAGCACCAGCGGCATGGCTATTTGGCATGCAAAAGTCACTGAGCGTAATTGCGTGGTATTCGAAATGAGTTTCGCAAGTGCTGCCCATTCCGCCTCCCCATCTCGCTGCTTGGCGGAGCCTCGAATCTGGTTGGAATACCCATCTTCAGACTTGCGTTTGGAATGGACATGGCCAATCACTTTCAATGGGCGACTTGGTCGTTGTTGTTTGTCGTAGAATCTATCATGATAGAAAAGGGCTATGTGGTGTATGTATTTCAACACAGGTGCAGTGTTCTCTGTATCAGCGAACCATGTGCTGATCTCATCCATGAACGAATCATCTGCGACGTTGACTCCGATGTAGCGGTAGAGAAAAGGGCGAGTCAGAGTATTGAATAGTCGGCTTGTACAAAGGAGCGACTGCAAAGTTGGGTAGGAGACATCGCATACCTAGGTTTTGAATGAACTGGTCAGGAGATTTCGTGATTTCTTGATCAGAAAACTTACTATAGAGAAGATTTCTTCGAGTACGTCCTCGTTCAGAGGTGGAGTGGAGGAAACGGAACGCATGCCGAGTTGCAACATTCTTCCTTGGACTAGCAGTAGTTATAGTAATCACGGGGGCTATGGATCGTCAAACTCATTCAATTCATGGACTTACATCGGGTCAGATGAACGCCTGCTGAAAGATCTGTGCTGAAATCAACTTGAAGTTGAGCCTGGAGTGCATCAGCAAAACCGGATAAACGAGGTGCGGCGTTGTCATCGTTGTAAACAACGCCAAACTTTGTGAGCGGGTTCCCTCGCCAGACCTCGCACTGGCCAAGATTGTCGGTGAAAGACAACGCACGTCCAAGATGGCCAAATTTCGCCAAGATGGTAAAGGCTTTGTCTCGACCCCGCCATCTTTTTGGTCGGATTGCAGAGCGCAAACATAATGGGCGCATCTTACCTCCCCAAGGTCGAGGCAGCACAATCTTTCCGGGCACTAGAAATAGTGAAAAAATCTCTTTTGATACGGAATATCCGTCCTTCTACTTTGGATGTAATGAAATTGATTCTGGCTGTTGTTGTGAGGACCTCAAGCCGATATGACGTTGACGGACATATTTAGGCACCTAAGCCTCTGTAAGCGAGATTCAAGCTCCGACCCAAACGCATCAACAACGCGATTGCGCTTGTCATCGTGCACAATCCCTTCTCTTCTTCCTTCCACCACCATCCCCCATCGCCGCCTCTCTCTCCCTGCCCCTTGCTCGACGACCTCGCCATGGCGTTCTGCTACATTCTTTGCTCCCTCCTGCTGTCTTTGGATTTGGCCTTTCCCCCTCGTTCTCCCCATTCTTCCTTGTCTCCAATAGTCCGGTGACCAGCCTTGTGCTCTCTTCGTATGTCTGCAGCGTGCGCAGATGAGCGCGCAAAGGACTTCTCTCCCCCACTCTGCTAGGTCGCGTCATCTAAGGCAGCCAAGATACTGACTCTCCTGGCCCTCTCTGAAGTCCTCGCTCCATTGTACACTGAAGCTCTGTGAGTATATGCGCCTCATCAAATGTCCCCTATGCTGAGAACATGTATCCCAGGCCTTCTTTACTTGGAGTCCGCTGACAATCACTGAAGGGAGTTGAGATGCACTGTATTATGTTGGGTTAGGTGAGTATATGCGCATATTCAACACATTTTCTCCCACATAAAGTGATTTTCTCTTCCGCAGATGCTGTTCGTTGGACGTGATGTGCTTAACAAAGTATCCATTACCCAGAGGTGGGCACTCCATGTGGCTGTATGCGTTCTTTTACTGACCATTTGATTGTTTCTTGCCTTGTTTTTTACAGCTACGTACTGTTGAGTCGGTGATAGGTGCATCTGGCTAGGTTCAGCATTGTCTGAGGGCATAAGTGGGTCTCTATACGTCTAGATTATTATATATCACTGACATGATTCATTCTCAGCCGTTGGCTGACCCCTGGGGCTGCTATTACTCTTCATGGCGCCCGCGCCTCGACTAGGATGTCTACGTTCTCAGTTTCTGCGAGCTTGCCCTCTGGACACACTATAAAGGGCATCATGGTATTTCCTTCGCCATTCTCGTATACTGTTATCGTAGATACTTCCAAATACATCTCATTTTCTTGTTATCATCCGAGTGGGCCGAGCATCTGGGAATGCATATATCAAGGATGAGTGCTAGCCGTGCCTTGGCTAGACTTTGAGTGTTGTCTCGAGTACTCATCTTTGGTTAACATGATCTTGAATGCTATTTTACTGGGAGAGTGTAATGTACACAATCTTTATGTGGTCAGACAATGTAGACAAAGATAAGATGTCGAGACAACGTTCACAAAGATGGTGAGATCCACAATCTTGGCGAGAAATTACCACATTCGAGTCTGCATAAATCGTATGACAATCTGCTGACCATCTTGGCGAGCGTTGTGAGCGTTGCATGCATTGTCCCTCAAGGTATTGCGATACCTCACCTATCCGGTTTTGCTGATGTGGGCGCTGATCATGAGCGCTGATGTCACGGGCCAAAGCGTGGAAGGACTCAGAACTCAGATCCGAGTCCTCCGATAAGATAAGATCGGGGTTATTTGGCCGATGTTGGACTTGACCTGCAGCACTCAGTACTCAGCACACAGCTTCAAGCTTCAACATTGATGAGCACGTTGAACGAGCGCGCACAGGCATAACGCTCCAGCTGAACTCTCTTTACAGTAGGTATGGAAAGCCTCCCAGAAGAACTAAAGGTCTACGTGGCATCCTTCTTGATTCGTCTTCAAGATCTGGCTCATCTGGCATTGGTCTCGTCACGTCTGTTGGACTCTGCGCGCTGGAACCTGTATCGGAGAGTTATTCTGCGGAGTAACCTACCATCTTCCCAGGACACGATCGCCTTGATACTCAGGAGCCCGACGTTGAGCAAGGGAATACGAGCAATTCATATCAAGACAGATGAAGTACGGGATGACCAGCACCCTGTATCGATCTGGATCGATAAGGATATTTTCCACGGAATGGACCAGTTGCGCAAAGTCGCCTTTCAAGGGCTCCCATGCGCCAATTTCCAAGAACTCGTTGCCTCCGTATACTCGCATTGCCCAGAGGTGCACGAAATTATTGCCATAGACATTGGGCAATGGCCCTCAAATCGTTCAAGAGAAAGTGTGACGGGCTTGAATACCCAACTCGTTGTACCCCTCTCCCTTAGAAGGATTATTTTTAGATCGGGCTTCTACCCAGGTAACTCTGGTTTATTCTTTGTGCCTAATGCTTGACGCTGATTGCGTTCCAGATCTGAAGATACTCCTGCCTTCGACTGGCCTCACACCGGCGAGTCGCCTTGAAGTTCTAGACCTATCTGTAGAGCGTAGCACGGACATTCTGGAAGCAATAAGCTCTTTATGCTTCCCCCATTTGACGACGCTGAAAATTGCTGGGTTCGACGCGCGCAGTTCTCGTACTCTGATCAAGTTTTTGTCTTCAAACCCGTCTATCGAAGCTGTATCTTTGTTGAAATCCGAGGCGCTCATCGTCCACGATAGGGGTACCAAGGTTCTGCCCAACCTCCGCTCGATATGCGGTACTCCACGTTTTCTCTCGGCACTCTCTACGATATGTGACAAAGTCAAAGACGTCGAGGTCCTCAACATCGACTACTACAAATGCCCGAGTGTAACCACTGCGTCTATCCCTTTGGTCCAGTCCTTCAAAGTATTTCCAAACCTGAAGCACTTTTCGGCACAGAGCCACCTAGCAGCATTTGCAGACGACTTCCTGCGCCTATTAAGCGCTTCAAAAGGCCTGCAATGGTGGACGGGAGGCTTCAACTTTCGTTTTCTAGACACAGTGGTGAGCATACTTACTCATGAAGTCTCTCTCTCTCTCTTTCTAATCAAAATTTGATTTACTTCTAATTTGTGATGCCTGTGGCAGAGATACGTCATGACTTCCATGGCGCATTTCCTCCCTGATTTGAAGCGAATTGATCTTTATACATGGACGACGCCCGGGCCTCTTTCAGATCAGCAGCGCGGAGCATTACACGATCTCGCAAGAGAGATCCCTTCTCTCGAGAAGATTTGTCTATTCAACGATGAATATGGTTCGAATGTAATCGTTGCCACGTATCGGGTCAAGAGAGAGGACTCGACTTTGTGTTTGATTCGACCGTCCCAGGTTGAACTTGAAGAATGTCCTCAGTATGTCGCAATGGATACAACCGATTGGGAACACGACCCCGTCCTGGAGAATTTGCTGCCTTGAGGAGTCATTGAGAAAAATTATCTTTCTACTAAACACCTCTTTCTATCGACGGAGCGTGACATGATTATTTCCATTTTTTATTGTCGGCGCGTTTTCTGTTTAACGTCTTTACGCTGTAGAGTCAGCTTGTATACTAGCTAGTGGTCAAGAATTCCAACTATGGTAATAATGGCACCTCTGGAGGCTCCACATTCAAGTAATGAAATCAGAAAGCGAATACGTGGATCAAGTAGTGTAACTTCGCGAACGGGAGTCTATATTGCCAATTGTAAGGGAGTTGAGTGTCGAATGTTGACGTTCCCATAATCTCGTATGTGGCGCACGAGGCACCCCATCTGATGAATGTATATCACATAGCAAGAGATATTCGAATTGTAGACTAATATGTAACTAATCCTGAGGAGCAACTGCTATCCAACTTTATTGATATTTATCTCCGAAGCATGATATGACAGTCCGTCATGGGGGTACCTCTTCACTCCACTTTCAACCAACCACTTCCTCCCAAACACGATGACCCCAAGCTCTGATGTGGTCTCTCTTTCTCATAGGCCTCTTTCCCAAGGCGAAAATAGGTGCGAAGAGCAATGCACTGCCTTCGATGGATGATGTTGCCGAAGAAAACTCTAAGCCCGCGTCCTGTATCGTCTGGACCTAAATATCTGTAAGTAAATATGGCTCGGACTCGTGCTGAACACGGTCAAAACATAACCGACCTTGTCTACATAATCAGCGTATTGTCGCTGCAATTTTTTCCACGTATCCACCACGCTGCGCATGCGGAGAGAATTGTAGTTATACACCAATTGTCCACAACGCTCAGACTGGGCTTTCTGATCCATGATGATCTTGTTCCACCATGATGCGTAAAGTGAGATGCAACCTTCGAATTCTTCAATAACCGGAATCCCTTTCTCGAGGTTATGCAAATGAGTAGCTTCGTGAAGATATCAGGATATGTTACGTGAAGAAAAGAAGAATTATTCATACCGAAAATAGACGCCTTGTTATTTTCTGCGCATGCTGCTTTTGCGCTCGCGACGACCTAAAGATGAAGAACCATTCAATATCGCCAGACTCTTGAGAGTTGATGTTGAAATGACTGACCCGAAACATCTTTCTGCGTACATCTCTGAAGCCTTGACTTGCCTTCTCAGCATTGATATACGTTTTGGAAGCCGTGTCGTGCATATCTTGGAGGTAACCTTGTCTCTCCTCCTCTGAGAAAAGATTCGATTCTACATAGCCAGCAAAGGCCACCGCATCCATTGCAAATGCGTGACCGCAGCGTGCGGCCTCGATACTGCACTGTAAAGCGCTCATATAACCTCGAACCTGCGCCTTGATAGACTCCACGGCGGGCGAGCTTTGCGAAAATTTATTAGTATTAAGCAGGAGCTAATGGTAGAGACCTTAACACGCTTACGGATGCTGGTACCTGTACCAGGGACGAAATAAGTCAAAGACATGCAGAGTCGAGTCGGCTAATTGTTGAAGATCTGGAAAGTCCGGGGGAGTTGTAACTGTAATTGAAGTTGGTGTCATAGCGCCAGTCGTTGAGGAACTACGGTGGGGACGAGAGTGAGAGACAGATGGGCAATTGGATGCACCAAACGATTGCAGTATATATACTTGGACCACTGGAGTACTTCCTCACCGTCATAGCGCTTGAAAATTCGGTCCGGATTCAATTTCAAAGGGTGAGAACGACAGCGTCAAGAGGTCCAGCCACAAAACAGCCCCATGGGAGGGACATGCTTGAGCGGCATGTAAGAGAAAAGTGGTTGGAAGAGGTGTGAACTATCACTCAAGCACAGTGATATCAAGGTTCTCTCTGAAAATACTGTCCAATGACCCGCAATTTGGGAGGGGAATGGCAACAATGAGTTAATGTATGATCGATATCGTTTGGCGCCCGAATCCGCAGTGGGCGGCAGAAGAATCGGAGTTTCGGAGTTGGTCATTCTCCGACACCTGCGGCAATTCAATTGTCAACTGAGCTTCTTGACCGTAAAGTACTCGAGTACGACAGAGTAGCCTTCCTCGAGCTGCAATCTCCAACACTGGTATGCGATGCTCGACTGTTTATCCAGTCCTTTCACGTTGACGCTCATTCATCCAGCCAAATTCAGCGAGGAAGAGTTGTCTATTCGGCCCTCGGTGCAAATCCTCTGCCTTGCCCCACGCCTCAACGGTCAGGCTTTAATTTATGACTGAAGTTCCCCGAGGACGCGATCTGTGGCTGTATCATTAAGGCTGTAATTGCATTTGCGTCCCTGCTGGTCCCATGTGTCAAACTTCGCGTCCCCGTCCAATGCTTCGAATTTGAAGACTTGTAGTCTGGATCAACGTCCTCCTCTACGCGACCATTCTCGCCAGGTAGAAGAATCAATCATCAATATCAATCCTCAGGTGCATACACTCCTTCCTATCCCAATTTCCCGATTTTCTGAAGACCCTCCCAAGCAGTCAATGACGTGGACAGCAGGTCTTCAAGTGTCCATCATGGCAGTCAGCCAGCCCGATACAGAGCACTAGTCTAGAACATGCGTGACGTATAAACAAGACGCGATCGCCTTTGCCTGATTTGCTGGGAGCCATTCGTTGAAGATCTGCGGATAGGCCCGGTATGTACAGCGTTTTTTTATCCCAATCCTGGGCTTCGTCGGTCTTACTATTTGCTCTAAAGGCTCCGGCATTTTTGGATGGAGGAATTGGTTGGAGGGCGGATGTTCGAATTTTGACCGTGGCGCGTCGTCCATGTATAGCGGCATCGAGAGCCAGCCAAAATGCCCATCCGACACAAAGCGCGGATCGCCTTGTCAGGCTCCAACGGATTCTCGGCACCACACAGTGTCTCGGTACCTCAAGGAGTCTTGGTTGGCCGATATAGTCTTACACGGCCCCTTATCTTCAGTCAAGCCCTCCCGCAACCCTCAATCTCGAATTGTCATTCCATCACAACACGCAATGTCTGAAGAGAAGCTTGTTTGGAAAGGATACGCGTAAGTCGTCGTGCTACGCGTCAAGGATGCTTGCTGACGTGTCGTGCCCTTCTTCAGAGTCCATGACACGTCGAGATGGGACCAATTGAAGTTAATCAACTTTGAGCCTAAGAGGATGGAAGACTACGACATCGACATCAAGATCGAGTACTGCGGGATTTGCGGCTCCGACGTGAGTAGCAGTCCCTAATATTCCTTGAGAAACCACTCAGTGACGCGTGTATACATAGTTGCACACCATCACCGGTGGATGGGGTGAAGATGTCATGCTGGTACGCGTCCTGAAGTCCGATGAGAGCTGAACTCTGCTGACATGCATTCTCAGCCACTCATTCCTGGGCATGAAATCACTGGGCACGTCGTCAGGGTCGGACCAGCAGTGACAGAGTTCAAAGTTGGTCAGCGTGTTGGAGTTGGGTACGTCTAAAAAACCGAACATCTTCCTGACATCCTCGTGCTCAAACCATCTCAGGGCTCAGATCTGCTCCTGCTTCGAATGTGTCCCCTGCAAGACGGATAATGAGAACTAGTGCGTTCAACTCACTGCAGTTCATGCTTCAACGTGCTGACTATTGTCATAGCTGCCCGGACAAAGTCGACACTTACAACGCCAAGTATCCGAATGTGTGTCCAGCTGCAGCTGAGCTTTACACGGACTTGATGATGTTTTTAGGGCGACATCGCTTGGGGTGGTTACGGAACTGCCATCCGTGCTCATGAGCGTTTTGTGTTCCCCATTCCGGACGGCATGTCTTTGGACCATGCAGCTCCGTTCCTCTGCGCAGGACTTACTGTTTTCTCGCCCATGATACGCAACGGGCTTGGGTGAGTTTTTCGAAATTCAGTTCTAGGATTCGTTGCTAAAATATGGCTACAGACCTGGAAAACGCCTCGGAGTAGTCGGTGTTGGTGGTCTTGGGTACATTTGATCCGACTCATCAGTCTAGTGACTATGTTTACGCATTTTCTAGTCACTTCGCCATACAGTTTGGAAAGGCCCTGGGCGCTGAAGTTGTTGTCTTCTCTCGTTCAAACAGTAAAGAGGTAGGTGGTACTCATCAGGCAACGTGTCATCAAGCACTCACCACCCCCTCCTGCAACAGAAAGACGCAAGAGAGCTCGGTGCCAGCCACTTCGTCGCCACTGCCGACGAGAATTTTGCGGACCCTTGGAAGCTCAAGCTTGACCTCATTATTGTGCGTGTTGAAGGAATGGCAAATCAGGACCGCAACCCTCATCACAATCACAGTGCACTGCAGACGTTTCGAAGGGCATACCTTTGAATAAATTGTTGACCACTCTCGTCGTCAATGGCCGGTTCATCATGGCTGCCTTGCCTGACGATCACTTGCCTGCCATCAATTCGTTCGGTGGGGCTCTCTCTGAATTACGCAAGGGTCGTACTGATTAGTTTCCTTCTAGAATTGGCGAACAACGGTGCGCTCCTCGGAGGCTGTCATATGTGAGCCTTTTCTTCAAGCCTTGAGATCATATTCACAAAGATTTTCAGCGGAAGTAAGAAGGAAATCCTGGAGATGTTCAAGGTTGCAGTCGAAAAGAACGTGAAGTCGGTCATTGAAGTGAGGCCTAGTGAGTAGTCGACGTTGTCCTTTTAGCGATCTAGGAAAGTTCTGATGTTGTCATACAGTGAAAGATGTTGGTCAGGCTCTACAATCTGTGGCGAATAACCGGGTTAGATATAGAATGGTGCTGAAGTAAGTCATTGGTCTCTGTCGTCGAGCCATTGAATTGACTGATACCTTTGCAGGAACGACATTGCTTAAGCCTTGACTAGATGACCGATTCTGTCAGTTCATGTAGTCTAGACCTTACAACGAACGACCAATAACATTGGGCGTTTCGAGAATAATCTGGATTCTTGCTATGATCCTTCGTCACCTATGCGTCACGGAATCTTCTGCTCCAAAGAATTTGGAGGACGAGCGCTTGAACCGATCTCGCAAATTTCAGCTCGATGCGAACACGTATGCGATGACGATTGTGATGTAATACTAGTACATTGGATTGAGTCTGTCTATCGATGTCCATGCAGAGGCGACGGGGAATGGGGAAAGGAAATTTTTCATCACTACTTGGGGATTTCAGTGAAGAAGAACGATGCGCCGACGAGCGAAAGGTTGTGCTTCGACCCGAATTCTGCGGCCTTCCAGTTCTTGCGGGCGGATGGATCGCTCTTGTGCTCGACTGCATCCTTGGGGAGGTTGATGCCGCCTGCAGGCTCACGATACAGGAGGAAGACTAGAGGAAGAGATTGAGTTAAAAAGTGGTTGCAACAGAGCCAAAGAAGGCTGCGTACCATATCTGTGAAGGCCTGAACCTGCGGGAGGCTCTGGGGGGTACCAAGCGGTGGCGGTATTACCAGCCGTGGTCACGAATTGACCTTGAACATCCGAAGCACCGACTTGGGGCAGCTTCAAACCAGTGACCTATATAATAACGCAGGTCAGCTCTCCTTGTATCAAGCCAAAGTTTGCAATGGAAACTCACGAGCCAGTGTCTGAATTCACCGAATTTGGGATCTTGACGCGAAGGTGCGTCAGGATCGGTGACGACGAGGGTGTAGGTGTAATCGCCATCCGGAGCGAAAAGAGGATGGATCTTGATCTTGGGTTGCTTCAAGGTGGATTGCCTATCGAGGGTGACACCAGGGTGTGAAACCTCTGTGCCATTATCCTCCCAGACGATGGAGAAGAAGACCTCGGGTCCAAAGTGAGAGCTCTCCGGAATGACATCGCCGACGACCTTGTTCTTCTGAAGAGCCTCGAGCCATTCGCCAGTCTTCTTGAGAGGGTCAGTCATTTTGAATGTCGTGAATAGCGCAGAGTTTTGCTTGGATGTTGGAAGTCGAAGTAGAGTTGTGGGTCCTCGAAACTTATGACGACAGGCCCCTATATACTGGCGGACCGCCCTGCCGGATCAGTACTCGGAGATGGCCGGCAGCGCCACTGGTGGCAAGCTCCGCCTTGGGCCAGCGGGTCCGCCAAAGCCCCGCACGTTCCTCGCAGATTCCAATTTCTACCATTTCCATCCTCAAGTAAGTATGTTTTCTGTTACGTTTGGCCGGAACCTGCCTGTCGGCTTACGATGTTCGGAAGCTAATGCACTGCAACCCATAGTCCAAAACGTCTTCGCACTCAGTGCACAATTCCTTGGTTTGCAACTTCCTCAATTGATCCTCAAATCCGCTAAATCTGTCCTTGGCAGCCGAAGGGCAGGTCAAATGCGCGTCCACGAGAGGATGATTCTACACTGCCGTTGATCTGCAGTCCTGAAATATCTTAAATCAAGCATGCGCGCCATAGCCACGTGTCGTCGCCTGCTCAATATTTTCCTGTGGTTGTGCCAAATCCCTTACCTCCAGCCCATGCTCGATGATCAGCAATCTACTGCCTTACGAATACAAGCGCTCATTTGCCTTGTTCTAATTTCTTCAAATCGCCTGGGAATCCGGCATCACGATCTCGAAGAAGGTCAGTATGAAACGTCAACTTCGTAGTCGCTTTCACACTAGAGCTATCTCATCTCATTCTTCCACGCCATCTCATGCGCGAAGAAGTTTCTTACGCAACGAGGTGCTTGGACCTGATGAGCTTCTTCCTTTCTCCTCGCATCATATGACATGAAACAGCGCTTCCCTATATAATTGGCAATTCGAGAGGCAAGGCTGACCATTTTCTCCCCCTGTAGCTACCATGCGCCTCTCCACCAAAGCAACTGAGTTGTTGTTGGGAACCCTACCTTACCAGCTTGGGACGACGAGCTCGGCGACGATTCAGGCCCTACAGCAAAATGTGCCTACAGGGTCCAAATCCGTCATCATCCAGATGTTTGAATGGAATTGGGACAGTATAGCGGCAGAATGCACAAACTTCATTGGCTCAGCGGGGTATGGCTTTGTTCAAGGTGAGGGTCGTTTTCTTCCTCCCTCGAGAAAGAGATCCTCACATCTCGATTGCAGTGAGCCCGCCGCAAGAGCACGTAACAGGCCCTCAGTGGTGGACAGATTACCAGCCCGTATCTTACAATCTGACGTCGAAGCGCGGTGACCGCAGTCAATTCAAAAAGTAAGTGCTTTCTTGTACTTTTTCCCTCCGCCGTTGCTAAAATAGTCGACGGAACAAAGCATGATCGACACCTGTCATGCCGCTGGTGTCGGGGTCATAGTTGGTTAGTAGCGCAATTTACGTTTGAAACGTCGCTGATTTCTTTGAAAGACACAATATGGAACCACATGAGTGGGAACGACAATGGTACCGGTGTCGCTGGAAGTCCGTATACTCACTACGAGTACAACGGAATTTACGACTACGATGTCGGTCGTTATGTCACTTCTCTCTTTGACCAAGACGTATCAATAGCCCCTGACAGAATTTCCACCACTGTGGCCTAGAACCTGACGACAACATAGTCAATTACGACAATCGTCTTGAGGTACAGACGTGTCAGCTGGATAATCTAGCTGAGTGGGTACACTTGAAACTTTCATCTTAAACTCTTGACCTAAAAGCGTTCCTCTCAGTCTCGGTACCGACACGGAATTCGTTCGTAGCCGTCTGGCACAGTATGCCAACGATCTTTTGTCACTTGGAGCAGATGGCCTGCGGCTGGATGCATGCAAACGTTTGTCTGTAATGTTCCACTTAGGAACCTTTCTGACAAATACCCTTGACAGATATGGCGGCTACGGATGTAGCCAATATGACAGGCAGGCTTTCCAAGGCACCCTACATCACGCAAGAAGTTATATGGGGCGCAGGAGAGCCTATACAACCGTCTGAATATGTCGGCATAGGTGACAATTGATTTGAATGCTATGGTGTGCAATATTTCTCATCCCTCTCTTGCAGGTGATGTCCAAGAGTAAGGTACAACATGATTTCTCATCGACATCTATGTAACATTGTCCGACAGATTCAGATACACAACGACCTTGATGAATGCATTCCTCAACAATGGCATCGCAAGTCTCCAAAACCTCGACAACCAAGGTAAGTTAATCTTCCGTCACGGTACATTGCAGCTAGTCTCTCAGATCACCTCGCCATTTTCAGGATGGGTATCTGGCTCTCAAGCCAATATCTTTGTCACAAATCACGATACAGAAAGAGTAGCTTACCTTTTCCCATCCATGACTACACTTTCTAATATTCACAATTCAGAATGGCAATTCGCTGAATATCAACTCTCCATCTAATACCTACATTACAGCAACAATATTCTCACTTGCACATCCTTACGGACGGCCAACAGTCCTCTCAAGCTACTCCTTCTCTGGTTATGATGACGGTGCTCCTAATAATGGCAAGTATCTCCAGTATTATAAGGGTAATCACACTCATGACCATCGTAATACAGGTGCAGGAACATGCAGTGCTACAGGAGGCTCCAGTGGTTGGCTATGCCAGCACAGATATGTCGCCATAAGTGGCATGGTTGGATTCCGTAATAATGTCGGCTCGGCACCTATGACCCACTGGGTTTCTCCTCAATCGCAGCAAATCGCTTTCGGAAGAGGTTTGCGATTTTCGCGTGGTCTGGTCCGTTTCTCCCTCACTCACACTGTCAACTTGTCGTAGGCTCCCTTGGTTTTGTAGCAATCAATAATGCCGACACAGCTTGGAACGCGGTCTTCACGACGTCTTTACCTTCGGGTTCATATTGTGATGTCATCAGTGGTAGCTCGTCATCTGGCCTATGCACAGGGCTTGGGTACGTACTTCGTCAACCTGACAGGTATTGTCTATCATCTGTGATATTCAAATTTCCACTCTACAGTTTTACGGTGTCTGAAGGTACCTTTACTGCAACGGTGCCTGCAAGGGGAGCAATCGCCATTCATACAGGTGCTCAAGGCAAAGGGGCGGGCTCAGCTCTCGTGGTCTTCGAAGAGACGGCCACAACTACTTGGGGAGAGGCAAGTAATGTCAATGACCATTGAAATTACAGAAAATCTCTAATGACTGCCTTCTTTCATCAGAATATTTTCCTTGCAGGTAGTTTGCCTCAACTCGGGAACTGGGCCCCTGATTCCTCGGTAAATGCAGCCGTCTCTCGTGCTTATATTGAGACTCACTAAACGATAGATTGCCCTGTCTTCTGCGAACTACCCTGTCTGGAGTGCCTCGATTGCTCTGCCTGCTGGAGCAACATTCCAGTACAAATTCATAAGGAAGGAAACTGACGGTAGCGTACGTCCAGATGACTTGGCTGTTCGACGCAATGCTGAAATCCAGTCCCGTTTCGCAGGTTGTTTGGGAATCAGACCCTAATCGCCAGAGCACAGTGCCCACTTCGGGTACACTGACTTTGACATCTTCATGGAGGTAGATTTCGGAAATGGCAAGACTTTGTTCTTGCCATTGAAATTCAAGCTCGACAAAGGGTGTATCTTTATCTGGTAGATTTCACGCCATGGACTAATATACACAACTGGACACCAACGAATTGATACAACTGATCATTAAACCTGTCTCTGAGAAGTCCGCGTTGCGCAAGTCAAGGCAAGAATTCCAGTGTTACGAAAGTTCCATCAACGTTTTTCGGTCACATCAGGAAATTTCGGTCTCTCATTGGACGTTTCTGACTCCGAGAAATTGGCCTTCAATTCGTGCATCGATTGAGGATCTTCGTCCTGTCAGCAATCAACGTTCCTTGCTCCAAAAATAGACCAAAGCAAAAGTAATCGTGGAACGACTGAATATTCAAAGCTAACTTCAAACTACAACGACTTGTAGTCTCTTGTAATGCTACTGATATGCATATCTCAATGACTAAAGGTTGAGATTGATAGGAGTACATCCAAGTGCAATCAAGCCGTCTAAGTAAGGTAATTTTAGCTCTGTGAAGGCACATCTAATTTTAGCACGTACTGAAAGAGTTGTCCGTGCAGCAAACAGGCTGCTCAGAGCTGGAAAATAGGAATGTTGGCGCAAGCAGACAGTAGATAGAGGTAGGACCTACCAGGAAGTGCCGCTGACACCGACGACTGTAATTGGGCTGCACGTTATGCCCACTAAAGCCGTAACGTCCTGGACAACGATGCCCAAGAGCCCGAGTAAAGCGGAAGCAGCTGCACTATCAGCTTGCTGGACACTGTTACCTAAGAGGTGCAAAGCGGTGTGGTTAGCACTCGAGTAAGTTGTTACCACTTGAGACGTACAGCACTGTAGATCGCCAGTGGTGCATTGGCTAGCTGGATTGTCTCGACGAAGGGGGTTGGCGGCCGCAAGGCTGGCAAAAGCCAGGAAGGCAAGGAGGTTGAGTCGTGTCCGTATAGTCATATAGCAAGTTTGGTTATAGATGATAGTTTGTTGAGGGACAGATGTCCAACTCGTACAGCTTTTATACCTGGCGGTTCCAACATTATCGTAGTTCTCAAGTGTATAGAGAAGAAAACATACCAGCCACGTTGTTAGACACAGATACAGTTGACACGCCGCAGGTGGAGTACGAGTGAATCGATGTGGAGTTTGCAAACCCTAGGAGATGAAGAAGGCAGAACCAGGGCTACTGATTTTCGCACTGTAGTGGAGATTTCGAACCCACATAGTAAAGCCGAGGATTGTCGGACCTACAAACACTCTTCCATTAATGACTAGTGGCTTAAACTTGTTGTCGGGTCAGTTAGAGGCTTTCGAAGGTGGGTACTGTCTCCAGGCGCTGTTGACGTTAGGTTCGTGAACGTCGCCTGCTTTCTTCTCACCGACATATTCCACGAGGCTGCGATGGCCGAGGCCAGTCGAGACTGATCTTGTGCCAAAGCCGTTTGCTCTTTCCCGGCGGCAGCAGCAAACAAATGACAGAATGGTGACGATTTTTAATGTCGGACAGAGTGATGAATCTCAGGGCATGTCAACGACGAAGTAGCCGTGCGCAATTGAAAAGCGGAAATTAAAGACTATCAGTCATGAGGGTCTCTGCAACAGCAATACACCTTACATAGAGTGTGATTGATGCCATAAGTTTGCTATCTTCTCCAAGGCCTGCTTGTCAGAAGGTTACGGATACGCATGGCCCCAGATAAAGTGATAGAGTGAGGCTTTGAAATGAGCCAGTGCCATTTCCAAGTCGGCACCAAGTTCCGACTGCCGTACAGAAGGGCACGAATTCCGTGTAAGCCATTAAGTTGGTCACTTGGGAGATGAGACAATTGGCGTATAATAACGCTGAAAAGCCAAGCATCGACTCATCAGTTCATCTCAAATGATATAGGTCAAAAAGAAATTCCAACCCTCTCAACTATGGTCAATCGATTAACTACACGTACTCGAGCAGTTAGGGAAGGCACTCCGAAAGTAGCTCATGTCTACTTACAAGCCGCCTTTTTCGAGACACTTCTGATCGGACAAGTGCTATCAGACACTCAAAACCAAACGTTATTTGACTTCCACTCCACGTTCCGACTGCCGCTGATCCAGGACTTGTACCCAGTCCAAGAGCCGTTCAAACATGAGGTTATTGAGATCAGCTGCAAAGCCAAAGCCATGCAAAGTGACGTCGACGTAACGAAATCCTTTCAAAACGGGTGCAATCAATGACCTTGAGGTCAGAGAGGGTCGAATCCAGGAAGAACAGCAGCGACGTGATCGGCGAGAGGAAAAACCACGACATACCCGGATGCAGTGCATCTGTGCTGCATGGGATGTCTGTACAGAGCGCGAGAGGTTGCATAAATAGGGCGAAGTCTCGCGCTGAGCAAAAGGGAAGCTTGTCGCATCCGTATTCCGACGTTTGTGATATCCGAATTTCACATCAAGAAGATCTGTGCTACGACAAGGCAAGACAATGAGCGCAACAAATATCATGCCAGAAATCAGCGAAGCTTGCGGCTTTGGACTTGCTATGGGTCGTATGTCTAGAATTCTTTTCTCAACATCGTGCTGAAGGTAACCGCGTGTATTACGTAATCGACTTGAGAGCCATCACGGTCGTCTGGGAGTAAAGTATCTTTTGCCTTCAGAACCAGCCAGCAACGATGATAACACGGATCTGTATGAAGATCGAAAGCTGAGGCTGAGGTCAATGAGAAATCTTCATTGTTGAATAGTAATTCCGTCCACAAGAATTGAAGGATTTTTCAAGCAAACCGACGAGGGCGACATCTAGGAATACATCTATGACGAATCTTCTCTAAATATACGGCGGTCCCAGCGCTGCATCACGACAATCAGCAATGTGAAAGGCTGAACACTAGAAGATTTCCATACCCTTTCTAAATACGTCCAGCGTGAACTCCACCACCAGGAGAAGCACGCCACCTCCTGGGGCAAGTCGCAGGACCTTCGGTACGAATCCCTTGTATAGCGCTCCAAAACCTTCCTCTCGTGCGATGGTGGCTATAGCGGGGTATGTCCAGTTGTATTTCGGCGTGACGCCAGGTATCTTTTCGGTCCCTTGTATGCGGGATTTCACGACCTGGAGAAGAGTCAAGCCAATGCATTCAGACGAATGGAGCACGTCGTACATCAAAGCTGTTGCACATGTTCATTAGCATTTCGTTCAAAAGGATCAGTGACAACGGACTCACGGTGTGTTCAAGACAGTACCGCAGAAGCCACCGATTGAGCCAGAGACGAAGTTGTTCAGGAGTTCGGATTGCTTGCTCTATGCAAGAGGGTTAGACAGTCGTAGAATCAAGGAGACTAGCGTACATACCGTCGGCTTCGGCAGGAGAGCCTTGATTTGGTAAATTGTTCCGAAGTAACCGCCGTTCCAATAGACATGCCTTGACACATTTTTGAGCGACAGTCTTTGGATAAGAAACAACGGATCGACCTCACCTCCAGAATGTGGACTCCATGCCGGCATAGAGACCCAGAGGACCCTCCTTCGCCAGAACGCGCTTTACAACATCTATTGGTCCAGCATAGGTACTTTTCTTATCTTGCAGCCTTAAAATGAGAATAGTCAAGGGCGTCGTCAAATGGTGTCGTCAGATTGGCTTACTTGATTTTGACAAGCTCGAACGGCACGACGACAAAACTCTCCTGGAGACAAATCAATATGTGAATGTTACAACCGAACAAGAAAGAACTTACAGTCGCCCCAGCGCTACAACCCGTTAATATTGACAGTTGCTGTGTCATCTTCGACTCGCCAGTCATATTCATAAACGTCTTCCCCCAGAAATCATTGGCCGCACTGCACCAGACGGATACTGACGTCAGCGATTGCGGAAAGCCGCAAGGAAACCACGAACAATTTGACTGCACGCTTAGGGGCCTCAAGCATCAGGGGTGCGGCGAGACCTGAGAAAACGTGAGGCTCAAAGCTAGCTGGTAGCCTAGGTCACTGAAGTACTGTACCTCGGTACAGGCGGCCGACACTGTCGAGTCGTGTTCAGGAAAGGATGCACCAGTGCAAATACAGTCGCACTCACCCTTCTTGCTTCACAATGTTCCTAAACGTTCCGACGAGACCATGTTGCGTTTTCCCGGTCTCCAATTGAATACGTGTCTTGACCTAACGCGTTCAGGTGATTGGAGGGTATCCCGATGAGAAAGCGAGAAAGGGAGCATACAACATCTAAGTTAAGAATCCTGGTAAGCTGCCATGCAAGGCCCGCTAAGTATGAACGCACCTAGGGGGTAGAAGGTCAAGATTTCTGATATTCCAGCTATGGCACCCGCCGCAAAATTGGCAATAAAGGGTAAGGCTAGCAAACAAATTTTTCAGTCTTGGGATTCACACGACGCGATGTACTCCGCGAAACGCACGCTTTGGCTTATGTTCCGTCGTCATTGCTGGAAGGAGTGAACAAAATCAGACGTCCCAAGGTGGTTGAAGAGCTGGGCGTCGTGAAAGATGGTGGGAGACGGGGAAGTGGGGAAGGAACAGCGTGCGGACGGATCTGGGGAGGGGCAACGGCTTTGGACCTGTCACGACCGTGACCGCGGCATGGAGAAGGGTAGGTGCGTGACAGCACCACCCAAAATTCCTCCTCCCATCGTCGTCGGCCGCAACGTCGATGAGCTATGGTATACATCCACTCCTGGCAGGAGTTCCAGGATGCGGCAGAGTCACTGTACTCGAAATCTCCTAACAACGTGAGAGTTATCGTCCATGGACTCCAAGATGTTGACATCTAACAAATTCTCTTCAGACTCGGTACTGTGTAAAGTGGAAGTCGTCAGAGGGCAAACTGGTGCTGAAAATTACGGATAATACCACAGTACGTGATCAAATTCTGAAATTTGAGGGCGTGTTACTGAGCAGCGAAGTACAGTGTATCAAATTTAAGACGAATTCATCCATTTTTCTCAATCGATTCGAATCTCTCAACCAATCTCTGATGCAGAAGATGCAGAACCAGAGGCCCCGCGAAGAACCGCCATCCGCTGCCATTACGACCCACGATGCACTTTCTGCAGCTGAACCCGACCGCGTCAGTCCCTTGCCTGCACAAACGCCGTCAAGCGTCATTCCGACTCAGACGCCAGCATCCGGTGGCGTCAAAAAGAAGAAACCCAAAAAGAAGAAGTAGTCTTCGAGCCTGACGGCTTACCAGTTGACGGATTCAGATTCTTGGTTTCGAGTTGAGGATGTGCTATTCGTTCTCAGATTTTATACAAATCTTTAGTAAGCATTCAGCGTACCCTGATTCAGCTCCGCCTCATTCCATATGCCAGGTACATACCTCATGTTTAGATATAACCGACTCCCACCTCCGAAAGGTTGTTCCGCTCCAATAATGGCTGATTCCTCTGTCCCACTGCTGCAACTACAATCTGTTTGTCAAAGATACATTGACTTCGAATGTCTCCCTCGATCGGTTGACGGGAATCTCCTGCATCTTCCGGCTTTACTAAAGTAGTCTCAGATGATGGTAACTCGAGGATTCTATCGAACTGTCTTCCCTTCTTTTTGGATCGCCAGGCGAGGGCTTGTCCCTATTTTCGGCCTTAGTTCAGGCGGCGGCTGCGCATTCTCACTGGGCTATCATGACCATGATTCCTCACATTGCTGCTTATTGGCTTGCAATAACGTCGACTCTTTTTGATGTTTGAGGTCTAGACCTTTTTTCACTCCGCAGTCATTCTCTGGCACTCAAATGTCCTTCGATCTTCAAGTCATTCTCTCCGCTTTGATTTATGGCATTCAATTTAATCTATGTTTTGGAATGTTTTGAATGGGATCACCTACTCTGCCGGTCCTTTCTTGGCGGTGTCTTATAGGATTCGTTTCTCATGAAGTCACTGCAAAAAAGTTTGGTTGTTCTCTAGGAGCTCAGCCACGTCTGTTAGCAGCTGTAGTCATTCTTATCACAGGCACCAAGTGCTATTCTGAGCTTTATTACCATCGTGTACCCTGCCGGGCCTACACGTACGCATGGCTGCAAAGATTGCAGGGGATCCAGCCGGATCTACTTGAGTGAGTTCAAACGGGCAGAAATGAGTGTTCCTTGGTCCACGCCAATGAAAGATTCGGTGCATTGTAATTCCCAACTCTTCTCTCAACTTTTTCCAGATCTTCGACACATAGTGGCCTTATAGAGAACAGGACCCTGCCTGTGTAGACAGATATCTTAGTAGTTCCAAAGTTCCGCCAACTGTACAACTGTTCCGCCTATGTTAGTGCCGGTTCCCTTCTAGAAATGTGTCCACAACTCGAGCTTATTTTTTCAAAGCGCAGTTTGGCCTAGTAAACCCAGTGGACTTTCCGATCTGTTTTCTTATCATCCTTAGCTGCGGATGAATTTTTCCCTGCTCCCGCCCTTCACGGCTCGCCCGACTGTTGACACCGACTGTGGAATACAGCTGTTCATTTCCCATCTTGGCATACCCAGCTACCAAAATAGCATTCCGACTTGACATGGTAAGTGCTTGCGACTGCCTGGCCGTCTTGGTATTCTGGACAGGGAAAGAGGAGCCAAACTTCCGAGACCACCGCGCCGCTCCGCCTGTCAAAGCAGTCGCTGAGCAGCGGTTATATTTTATCAAGCTGATTCCACAACTTCTCGACGTTATTTTGGATAATCGTGCTGATCGTATGCCCGACAGTTTGCCTTGGCCTTCTGGGTACTATTTGCCAAATGTGGCTATGTTTTCTCTTTTTCAAAGTTCCGTATCGCATGTACAGAGAGAGCAGGCATTGTACCTAAGAGCACACAGAGAACTAACTTAGCACATTGCATAGACGATTAGGCAAAGCCTTTCTCGTGACGCAATCGGTGGAGACAGACTCACGTCTTGCCTCTTTTTCCCTATTCCAGAGCTCTGCACATCACTCTCACTTGGAGTCATTGAGAGGGCTCGTACGACTAGCCGTTAGAAACCACTCCACTAGTCGTATGGTTATATCGTTTCGTAGAATTAACAGATGGAGTGGAGGAGTTATCAGGTCGTTTATATGGAGACCTATAGCCGGTCACCGGCCTGGGACTTGGTAACTTCTAGCTACGTATGAGACCAGACACCGACTACATACCAAAAGGGCTTTAAGATTCTCATAGCAGCACAGCAGCATACTGCATGTTCTTATGTCCGGCCTTTTCATGGTTTATATAAGACTGCTCTGCGTCGAGGCATACCATTCAAGACAGTTGTTCCCACTTCATTCAAATTTAGTCCAAAGGTTTTCTGTCAGGGGAAAAAACTTAGAATCGGGGTGAGGGATGAGGAGGGAAACACAGATTCATTTCCAAGCATAGAACCGAAGAAACACATTACCCTGCAGAATACTCCTTCCTTGGCGGCAAATCAAATGTAGCGCCCAGAACTTGGCCGACTGGGCATGAGCCTTTATCGACATTTGAGGAAGTCGACCCCCATAGGTCGCCGCGCAATGGGATGGGAGTGAGAGGAAATAGTGCTTTATAGCAATAAGGAATGATAAATCAGTCGCCGTGCGTGTCAGGAGCCAATGATGATGCAGATAATGCCGGGGCGGTGTAATAGTACAATTGAGTAGTATTCATCTACAAGGAAAGGAGAAGGAGAGAAGTTTGACGCCATAAAACCCATGTAACCCGGAGCTTGAACAGTTTTCCATCACGCGTGAGTGGCCGTGGTCGAAGGAATACCGCATAAGTGATACGTCCAAATCCTAATGAAGGTAGATGAACGTCAGAGAAAGTGTCTTGCCAAATTTTTGTGTTGGAATAATTAACAATTACATACATGCTAGCATAGACCATGCGTACGTCTAGTCATGGGCTGTCCGCCCAATACAGTCTATTGGGCATTACGACCCACGTCCATACGAAACGTCCTCCTGGCCGGGACTGAGGATGGGATTGCCATGGATATCGTACGATATTGAACTGGCAATGGAAGCCCGTGAAGAGGGCCTTGATGGCAGGTGTGGCGGCGGCAAAGGTCCCAGAGGTGTTAGAGGTGGGAGATCGCCAGCAACGATGATAACGGACTGGAGCAAGGGGACGGATTCAGGCGCAAGTGCAGAATTAGAAGTCGTGGTACCCACGGAGTCCAAACTGTGAGAAGGAACTGCCGCAAGGACTGCATCCGAGATCGGTATTGACGGGGGCGTAGATGCCTCTGAGATGGAAGGGAGGGGTACTACAGCCAAAGGGGGTGAGGCCACAGCGACAGGGAAAGGCGGTGGCGGTGGGATCAATACGAGATCATCGTCTGTCGGAGGAGGCACCGATGGCGGAACATCTGCATAGGATCGCGATGATTGGTGATACGCAGAGGAAGAAAGCTGGGCCAATAAAGTGGAGCTGTTGTGAGTGGTAGCAGCTGTGTATGTGGGTGGATCCGCTGGTATGACGGTATCTGGGAAGAATCTCGGCACGAATGGGGCTGGTCCCGCCATGTGTGGTGAATCGTCGGTGGCCTCCGTATGCAGCGATTCCCTGTCCCGACGGTCCCTCAGAGCTGCAAGATGCCTCCTCCGAATAATGCTGAGCGCCAGACCAAGAGCAAAGAGGCCCAGCACACCCGCACTTCCGCCCACAGCCCCTGCAAACGTCGCTATATCGTGTTTCTTCGCTTTTCTACGAAAAAGGAGGAATGCAGGGCATTAGTATTGCTTAGTAATCGAATAGGGTCCAAAGAAAGCAGAGTATTGCCGACAATGAAACGACTTACGGGTCAACGGGCTGGCTTGGCATTTGTCCAGCCAATGATGTCGAGGGGGTTGCATCTGACGAAGTGCCATTTGGAGACGCGTTGGTGGAGTAGACCAGATAGTCAAAGATGAACGACGAATTTTGGCCGACATGAATAACCAATTGGTGCGCGGCATCTTCGAGGTTGCTTCTCGAGAAGATGGCTTTATTTTGAAGAAAGCCCGTAGATAACGGGGAACCGATATTCGTGCCAATTGGCTCGCTGTCAAGCGAGAACGTGAGGTTCATGTTGACTGGCGCGTTGTTCGCCGACGCATCCACTACACCGACGGGTTGAGTCGAATATATGGATATCGCATATCCTGGATAGAGTAGTTTAAATCCGTTTGAGAGCCGCAAGATTAGTCTTTACTAACCCGTGAAATTAAACGAAAGAGTGACGTCCGGGTCTTCAAAACCTTCATCGTCCGGATCATCTCGTACCACCAAAGCTCTCCTCATAAGCCTCCGCTTGCTTTTACCGCTTGCCCCCGGCGTACTGGACTTGGAGCTGCTCTTCTCTGATCCAGTGTCCGACGAAGGCGATGGCGATGGTCGTTCCTTTGTTGAGCTCGCACTCCCTGACGTGCTGGTAGGCGGTAAATCGTCCGGGTCAGGCCCAACAGGAGGGTGTATAGCTTCGTGATACGACGCGCTCGTATGCCAAGAACCTGATGGCTGATACACTATGAGAGGGTCTGTATCCTGGACAGTAACATCTGCTGCTAGTACAGCGTTGTACGTCCGTAGCCAACAGGTCATTATGACAGTCAGGCGCAGCACGACCGTGCGCAGGCGCATTGTAGTATTCCTGTTCAGGTAGACGGTCCGTCAACGCTTTGAAGAGGAGACGACGCTGTCACTTACGACACCATAGTTACGACGAGCAGATCAATGAATGCCAAAACGTCGATCCTCGATGGCCAGTCGAGCCTCCTCCAGACAGAGATGGAGTAGAGATGAAAAAGAGAAGAGGAGGGGGCGTGAGAGGGGGCACATCATTTGGTCTTAGGACCTCAAACTAGTTAAAGGTTAGATCGTCCGAAGACTAATTTGCCCACGAGTCAGATTATCCGGCCTACGTATCGCAGAAGTCTCGGGAAAGAGATGAGAACGAGAGGCCCGGTACTCGTGGAATGTTTGCACCATAAAAACCAGCGCAGATTGCCGGGTACAACACCTTGGACTCGGTTTCTGTCCTGTCTCCCACCCCGTCTTTTATTATTTTTATTTAGGCCCACACAGACGGGAATGCGAGGCGGTACCACAGCATCAGCAGGAGCCCAATAGAAATGGAGAAAAGCAAGTGTGACCGCAGGCACCAAATCCGTTCAAACAAATTTACGCGCGTGATCAGTTCACTGTCTGCAGCGTACGTCAGAGCACATTCAACGATGAGCTCGACCACAAGTGCAAATCCTGCCTCTTTTGACCTTGACTTGCTTAACAGGGCTTTCTGTTATCGGTGATTCACATGGCTCTGCGACGATACACAAGATCCGTAGACGGTACAATACCCATACAGGCTCTTCTTTACAATGACGAAGAATTGCTTGCAAGTCAGGATGGTGTCGGGATATACGATGGGTATGCAGAGCCGTGACTAGATTGAAGATGTCTTACTAATTGCTTACTTTCTAGCTCACAGAAAGCACCGGAACATCAGAATGGCACAGTCCACGTAACAACCCACCGCCTTTTCTTCCTCAATAGCCAGAAAGCACGTTCCAAGTCTTTTGAACTCTCACTTTCATATATCGTGCAGACAGAGTACTATGCAGGCCTTTTCAAATCCTCTCCAAAGGTCACCTGCCATTTATCTGGGGATCCCACTGATCTGGGTTCGGTCGAAGGAGCTACAGCACATGCCCAATTTGACAGTTGGGAATGTGAAGTGTGCGCGTACCGTAATCCGCCGGGACTGAGCCCAGCAGCTGCCAGAATTTGCGCTTTGTGTGGAGTTCCTCGCACGGCGCTTCCGCCTTCCACTACTTCGGTGTCATCAAGTCATCTCTCCTCCTCTTTGCCAACCTCCACTCTATCGTCGTCGATATCTCTTACTTCGGGGTCACGTCTCTCAACTGGTCACAAACCTACATCTATTGCATGTCCAGCTTGCACTTTTCTCAATCATCCATCGCTGCGATCATGCGAGATTTGTTCGACTGAACTTCCTCAAACTAGGGGCGAGCTGAGATCCGCGCCGTCATCGCGTCCCATCACTCCTGATCCCGATGATGGTGACCCTTCGACCTTTAAAGCCATCAAGATCAGTTTTCGAAAAGGAGGCGACAAATCTTTTTACGCGGCTCTGAAACGTAGCTTGAAAAGCAAGGCATGGGAGGTAAGTATCTCTTTTGAGTTTCCAATTGATTGACGCGAGAGAGGAGGCGATCGTTCTGCTGGTTCTGACTTTTATGTTCTCCCCTATTAGGGCGCCGCTCTTGGTACAGAACTGTCGAGGAACGTCAATGACCCTGATTCGGTTACTGGAAATCCCGTTGGAAGGACAGGAATATGTACGCGGTGCCTTACTTTTTTGAACTTGCGAACAGAGTGCTTATTTTTAACCTCAACTCGAAAACCAGCTGGCATTCTCAGGACGGTGGAATCCTCTACGAAGGGGAGGGAAACGCACATGAAGGATGCGTTACAAGACTTGGAAGCTCTTATGGTCAAGGCGAAGGACATGGTCAAGCTAGCTGCGGAGCTCAATGAAAAATTGACAGCAGTGTCAGCCTCGAACGATACGGCTACTCCAGAGCCGGAAGAGGCCACGTTTATTCGCTCCTCCTTATCACAACTCGGGCTTCAAATGTCCAATACACCCGTCACATTGGACATGATGAAGGATGAGCGTAAGTGGTACGACGAATTGGCACGCGAACTTGCTCGTGTCCTACAAGGCCAGCCATCCAATGACGCTTCAGTCACGGGAGGGCTGATGAAAGACCGCGGTATCATCGCCCTTGACGAAGTGTGGGGAGGTTGGAACCGTGCAAGAGGTGTCGGTGTGTGGTCTTTCCTTAATTATAGACTTATCCTATTCCATGCTAATCAAATATTCCTCGAATGAAAACATGTCATCGCTCAATACAGCCCTCATCCCACCCTCGACTTTCTTACAAGTCCTACCCTATCTCTCGACCCACACAAATCCCACGATCCGCCATCAAGCCTTTGCGTCGGGCCTGAACGTGCTCCATACCCCACCTTATACACCAGCGGCCTTTGGGGCGCGTCTGTCTAGCTTTCTCATGATGAGCGGTCCGAAAACAACGGTCGAGGTTTCCACAGAGGAGAACCTTACCGTGGCTTTGGTCACGGAGATGCTGGACGCTGTCGAAAGGGACGGCGGGATCTGTAGAGACGACACCGCCGCGGCTATCGTCGGTGGAGGCAGCGGAACCGGTACCGAGGTAAGGTGGTATGCCAATTTATTTCACGGCTATATTTGGGATGGACAAGACGCTTGAGTGGAGCGAAATAAAGTTGTATAAGTGGCTGACGACGAATAGACTCTGTTTTGTTGATTTTAATCCTCGTTACGGACGTTCTTGCTGGTCACCAGCGCTACGGGCGTTGGAGTAACGTCAGTGGGGTGGAGGCTTCCTACCTGCAACCCGGAAATCTCGTGGGTATATGGGCTTCACTGCGATCATCGCTTTTCCATCCTCAAGAATCCGGCAAGTAGGATGCTGAATTGTGGACGAACGGGAGCGTCCAATTCAAGGAGCCTGCTAACTCCTACGTCCAAACAACTGATTGTATCCATTGGCTTCTCTAATTCGTGAAAACAGCCTCGCTCATTGGACATGGCCAAGGAAATTATTTCCGCCATTCAGACAAGGAAGGCGGCGTTAGCATCCTCAATGCAGAAAGTCTTCAGCTCGCTGATTGGGCAGCTCCTGCCACTTGGCAAAGATCGCGATGAACTGTCAGGTCCGGAGAGATTTCTTCCTCGTTGGCCAACCCTGCAGTGACAAAGGGCGGTCGGTCAAACTTCTATCCTCATGGGCTCTAGGTTACCGAACACCCGGCTGATGAACCAAGGAGCATGAGGGAGCAAGTGTAGGCCGGTAATTATACGCCTGCTTTTTACCCGATTGCCGGCTATCGCTTCTCTCAAACCTTCAATTGAGGGCTTTGTATTATATTCGTCATTACACGTTGGGCATATGCTTCAGAGCAAGGATGGTGATATCACTCTGGTACGCGAAGCGAGGAGGAGGTTCTGTCTTGTTCATAGAAGTGCGGGGTATTGAAAGAATCTATAATTGACTTGGATAAATCTCGCATAGAACGGCACTAACATCAGACGACAGAGCCGGCAAGAGAAACGAGCGACCTCGATTCTCTCCTGTCAAGATCGATAGGAAGTCCTGCATTCCTCCACGCGTCGTATCCTCCAATGATATCCGTCGCATTTAGCAAGCCCAGCTGATGCAGGGAATAAGCAGCAAGGCTGGAAGAAGACATATCAGTTCTCCGATATTTTTTCATGGAGGCAAAATAGATAAGATTACCTCGAAGTATAACCTTCTTGACAAAAGATGATAATCCGCAAGTCATACCTATCCGCAATAGCAAGCCTCGACGCACATCTCGGATCAAACCTCCACTCTAAAACGTTTCTCTCGATGATAAGAGAGCCATGAATGCCTCCTTCCCTTTCCCGCTGCGCTTGAGGTCGGATGTCGACAAGAAAGGTAGGAGCACCGACTTGCGTCTCGCGAAGTTCTTCGAAAGCCTGTGCCGGGGTAATTCTTTGGAGCTTCGACCGTGCCTCCGCTAGGATATCATCTATGCCTTTCGATCCCGGTGGGGGAGCAAGCGGATCCATCGGTCTTCGGGCTGCTTTCTGCACGACGTCCCATAGCGCTTCCTCGTCGTACGGTGGGATGCCAAGGTCTTGTATGGTGGATACCCAGAGACCATCTTCCTCGGTCGTGGCAGCTACTATCCTGCCGATGAATTTGGAGCTCGCTAGAAGCACGGCGCGTTGGACAAGCTCTTCGGAGGAGCCACAAATAACCAAGGAGCCATTGCCGAGGCCGCTTGTACTGGGACTTGGCGTAGACAGCGGTAGAAGCTGCCGTGATTGCGACGAGGGTGAGATTGGACTCGAGAGGATCGCAGGTTGCGCAGCTGTCGCGATCGCGAAGAGGTGGTGGTTAAGCGTGAGCTGATGCTGGATTTTTCCTACGACTCTCCGGAGGAAGTCTTCGTCTTCGCTCTTTGACAGAACAAGTCTAACCCCGATCCGCACGCCTTGAGAAAAGAGCAGCGGATTGTTTGATTTATGGAAGCGATAAGAGAAATGAATTGATGATTGGAATGTAGAGACATAGAAGGATCTCACCGTCAAAACTTTTGGCTTTAGTGATAGTGTGAATGGCAATCTCTTGAGAGACTTGCTCTCGCACGTCGTCGAGAGTGCGAAGCGCAGGCGCCTGTCTGGGAACGAGCGCAGTATCATCCACGACAGAGGCTGGGCCAGTGGTGCTTTTACTAGATTGCTGCGCAGAACCATTTGAAGATAAGGACGTCCTTATTCCAATCATGATCTAGAAGAAAGATAGAAACTCAAAAGTCGAGAGAGTGCGAATATCCGAGCCAGTTGAAGTTGTTGGTATCAGGTTTTCTTGGGTATATCTGCTCCAAGGCAAGATAGAAATTGGTCGGCCCTTAGAGTTCAAAGAGTACGCTGAAGACCGCAGTATAGAATTGCCTTTGAGGTTGTAGCAAGGTCGTGCTCAAGTTGCGCGATCAATGCGCATTGCGCGATCGTTGACCAGCATGTCCAACCTCCGGTCCGTTATCCGTATTTGCGGTTTCTCTTAGTCAGCAGCTTTCCAGATAAACATTGTGCGTCATGTGATGGCAGGTCGAGACCGTGTTGTGCGACTCGGACGTTGACGGTCGAACAACGTCAGACTCAACTCTTTGGTTTCAACCTCCAGCGTCGCTGACTCTTCATAATGTTCAACTCATTCAAGCGCAAAATTGTGAGCAGTTCCTATTTCTTGTGATAGCTTCCGTTACAGGAGTTCTCATTCCTGATTATGGACAGCCCGAGCTTTCCATCTTGTGAGAGCACGACCTGCTTCTGAATCATGGAATCTCTTATAGAATGTCAATTCTACAGTCACAGGAAGACATCTCCTCAGTCAGTGAGAGCTCTTGACATGCTCAAAGCTGCTGTATCAGGCCCGTACCCTCCCAATGACCCCAAGAAAGCCCCGCTCGTCTTCGACCTCCAAGTAGTCGAGCGACCGCCCACAGCCGACCAACTCAAGACAATCCTCTCCTATCTTCCTTCGCCTGCGACAAATCCTGCCATGGCATTCCTCTCAGCACACTACACCGCTCCTACAGCAAGCAATGCGCCCGTGACCGTCTCGGGCATCGCAGAGCTCGCGCAGAAGAACCCGGACGTACTCAAGTGGCCTATTGTCGTCGATTGGTTGGACGGTCAGGCTGCTGTGGGTGAAATTGATGGTGTCAAGAGGATACTTGAAAAGATGCGACAGAAGAGAGATGGAGAAATTCGTGAAGGAGAGTCGTAATGTGGAAGGTCGCTCGACAATTTGCATCGTTTTTCGACATTCAAGTATGTGTATCATTAGCTGTTCAAGGTCTCGTAATGTTGCTGTATTAACATTCAGGAAAAATTTACAATGTACTCTTATTATCAAGGCTAGTTCAAATATGAAGGTTCCGAATGACCGTCGAATGTCTGTACACGGAATTCGAATTTATTATAATGCCGGATTGTCGTTTCTTCCTTGGTCGACTCTCTTACAATCAGCTCCTGGTCACGAAGGAGTTATGGTCCTGTCTCAAGTGAGAGTTTCTTCGTCAGATGCCAGTCCTATCTTCTTTCATTCATGCGCCTTGTCTTGCATGCCCTCGAGCAGCTCCACCATCGCATCTGGCTGAGGAATTTTTCTTCAAAATGCAGTACGCATAGACTTGGATAGGAAACACACATTGGAGATTTCGACGACACTTTTGCCTCTGCTTTCCATGACCATGTCAATAAACAGTTCGGGATTACTCCTGCCATTGACCCAGAACAGCGTCTTGCATGGGAGCTCCTCGGGTCTGAAGACAAGATGTTTATAAAATTTAGGGCCGACAATCCACCACCAAAACGATGCGCATCCTTTGGGAACAGGTAGGCAGGGTCGAATAAGGATGATTTGCCTAGGTTTTCCTTCAGAATGACAGGTGCAAAGGATACGGAGTATGACTAGCTAGCTATGGCTCACTCGAATACTTCTGAATCCAGATGGAATTCAGGCGGGCTAAAAAATCCCTATGGTTTCTGATTAAACCCCCTACCATCCAGATGCACTTGCCGATTAAACCAAGTTTTGGTTTAAACCGCAAGCCTTGAGTAGGAGGCAGGGCCAGGTGACTGTTTAATCACTTGGTTTAAACACCAGAGGCAATCAACCTCTGGTGTTTAAACCGAAATTTGAATATATGTATTTCAAGCGGGTATTTACGAGTACAAAAAGGTCCTGAAATGTTGCGCCTATGTACGTGAGTAAATGAATCTAAATAACGACCGAATGATATTCAACAAAAATACTTAGAGAAAAATCGAGGTTCAGGGAATTGACCAAGGCAAGGAGACAAT
>NHYE01005513.1:0-37581 GCA_002938385.1 Gymnopilus dilepis | reverse complement strand
GATTTGGTGAGCTGGGCTGGGCTGGGCGAGCAAAAGGAGACTCGGGAGAGAGGGAGAGAGGGAGAGGCGGCTAGCGGTACGAGCGAAGATCATCCTTTGCAGTATATACTCTAGAGACGGAATTTGTTCGGATGTTTGTCTTTTATCTTGCACTGAATATATACCACCCAATAATTAAAATGCATGTGTTCAATATTCAAAGTGATGCTACACCGTCAGCGCATGGCTCAACCGCGCCAACGTCCGCTCCCTCCCAATAACGTCCATCACATCCGCAATCGCAGGTCCATCCTGAAGAGAGAACGCACAAAAACATCATCAGCCACAGTCCCTAACCACCCCCCAAGCACTCGAGAGACATAAAACCAAAAAAGAATTAAAACGAAGGAACATACCTTCATCCCCGTAACACCCCACCGCAGCGTCCGCATGAACACGCCCACCTTCACACCGAGCCTCTCCCGCTCCTTATGCAGCACGTCGAGGATGTCCAGGTCGTCCCACGGCACGGTAGAGGACTCTAAAGTCGTTTTGACGTGTTGCAGGATGCGCGCTAGATAGCTCAGCGAATCAGCGTCAGAAGGAGGGAGGGAGGGAGAGAGGGGGGAGGAATGTAACGTACCACAATCGTCCGGCGGGATACCACTCCGCATGGATCGAGCTTCGGTGCTTGATAGATCGGGCTCGACGAAGAGGTAGGGCGCGTGTAGCGGGATGTCGTAGATGTTGAATAGGCGGCCCTATAGATAGATAGAATAGGGTAGGATAGAATAGAACCGGTTAGCATTCAGCGTCTCGTCTTTCTACTGTGATCTGATGAGAACTACGACGACAAGGAGGCCTGCCATGCCAGCCAAGACGAAAAAGACGAAAACGGAGCACGACCACCATATCGAGGGGCACGTCGCATCGCAAGCCCATGACAGAAGAAAGATCTAATCAGGAGACGAAGGGCTACGACGCTGGCCAAAACACATTGAAATTGAAAATGATGAAGACGGACGAGATGGACGTAGAGAGAGTGACAACCACAACCACGCAGGGCGCATCGACAGCGCGTGATGGTAGTGGTAGTCGAAGGCATGAAAGGAAGAGAGGAAAGATAAGGCTAAGAAAGAGCGCACCCACCTCAAGAAGCATGATGGCTTTCTTGATCATATCAATCGTCGTATATTTGCTATAATGTGAGATAGAATATCGATCAGATCTCTGGCTTTGAAGACGAAGAAAAAAAGAAGAGAAAAAAGGCAAGAAACAAAGAAAGGAGAAGAGGAAACAGGTGTAGAACAGACCTAGCACTCTTACCACTTGCTTCCAAAAAAAAGAAAGAAAAATCAAAAGCCATATAGATAGAGAAGAAAACCCACCTCGTAGGAAACGCCTCCTTCACCTGCCCGTGCACCTTGCCCGCGAGGACCTTGAGCCCCTCGCGCGTCGACGCGCGGCGCATGAGGTGCCGCTTGTTAATGTACTCGAGCTTGGACGCCTCGAGGATCGTGTTGCGGTGCGTGAGGGCCGAGATGTCGAACTATTTCCGTTTCCGTTTGAGTGTTTCGCGTTTGAGTGGAAGGGAGTGTTGTTGTTGGGGTTCGTCATGGGGAGGGAGATATGGAATGGAAGTATCACAGTGTCAAGACAGAATGAAGAAGCAGAGTAGGAAGACAGGGAAGAATCATTTCGTTAGCAAAACGCCTTACGGGACGAGGAAGGCCGGACCAGACACGACCAGAGCATATATGATATGATCATGATCCCAGTGGGCGCGCACGTACCTGCTCAATCATCTCATCAAGCGTCATGATCTGTGTGCTGTCGGGCACGAAATTAGACCCCTTTGCATGCGCAGGCGTGCTCTGGCCATTTTCCTCGACGACAGCTGCGTGCTGAGTCTGATCTTGATTCTGACCCTGGGCTTGATTTTGAGCGTGGCTTACGCCCCAGCCTGAGAGCACGGCCCAGTTTAGGACGGCTTCTGGTTCCCAACCGCGTTTCTAGGCGAAACAAGAACGAGGGCGTCGAGAACGAAAGAAAGAAGGAAGGAAGGCAGAAATGTCAGTGCGCAGCAGGACCCACGAGTGCAGCAAGGAGACTCACGATGAAATCTTCAACTCGGACGTCCCCATGCCTCTTCGACATCTTCGACCCATCCGGGTTGAGCAGGATGGGCAGATGCCCGAACAAGGGCGTGGGGAGGTTGAGGGAGGCGTATATGTCGAGGTGTAGAGGTAAAGACGGAAGCCATTCCTGCGTCAATCGAATTCACTCATTCCGTACCTCAGGACGTGCAGGCCAAGGCTAGTCTTACCTCTCCTCGTAGTACGTGCGTTATGCCCATCTCATGGTCGTCCACTACCGAAGCCAGATGGTACGTCGGGAACTGGTCCGACTTGAGCAGTATAGGATCCGTCGCGAGCGATGCGTGCGCATCTTTTGGTCGGCCAAAAATGAGGTCGGTGGCTGATGGCCTGTCCGGTACGACAGACGTCTGCATAGCATTCAATGAGCTAACAATCCTGGAAGAGGTCAAAGAAGAAAGAACTTGACGCACGTTGAATCGGATCGTATGCTTCTCCCCAGCACGTAACCTCCTCGCGACCTCTTCCTCCGTCAAATGCAGGCACCTCCGGTCGTACGACGAACTTGACCCAGCTCGGGCGAGTTTTCCTTTGATCTCTGCTAGGTCGTCGGGAGTGCAAAAACAGCGGTATGCATGGCCAGACTAACGATTTATTAACGCTCCCTCATGGATTATTTGATGGCACAGTCGAAGAGGCACACACCTCAATCAGCTTCCCTGCATAGGTGTTGTATAGGTCTAGCCGTTCTGACTGGCTGTAATGAGTGATGAAGAATATACTAGAGCAGAATGGGCTGAAGTACCTGGAAATACGGCGCATGAGGGCCTTCTCTACCAGGTCCTGGAGTGAACGCATTCAGTACCTAACCAAAATCACCGAAATTCAAAGGAATTCATACACACCATAATCATAATTCAGCCCAGCCCAGTCCAAAGCCTTCCGGATGCCCTCCACAGATCCAGGGACGTGTCTGCTCTATTATCCAGCATCAGCATTTCACAGTGGACCTCGAAGAAGCAATGCACACCATGTCTGTATCTTCTATCCTTAAGATCCATTTCCCGCCGTGTCTGCGAGCAAAGAGGTGATTGTACAGTGCCATTCTGAGACCTCCAAGATGGAGGGGCCCCGTTGGGGATGGGGCAAATCGTAGTAGGACCATAGGAAAGTGTAGGTGCGGGGATCAGACTAAAAGCTTCGAGCCTCCAAGAGCGTCCAGCGATGTGTGTAGTTCCAAGTTCGGCTTGCGCAGAAATTCAAGCCAACGAGCAATAATTCAGAAAAATGAGGTTTGGGACATGCAATTCAAAGTTATAGCAGATGGGCAAGTTTTCGGCTGGTCAGACTCATTGTTGAGCAGAAGAGAGCTGGAGCGACCGCGAGCATCCAGGCCACTTGATCAGGTGACCGTCCATGAGCACGACAACGACGACGACGA
Organism: Gymnopilus dilepis; assembly: GCA_002938385.1. NCBI lineage: Eukaryota > Fungi > Basidiomycota > Agaricomycetes > Agaricales > Galerinaceae > Gymnopilus > Gymnopilus dilepis. The sequence continues at coordinate 34,065 of NHYE01005513.1, read as the reverse complement.
CAATCTTATTCTCCATCCACCAGGGACATTCCCCTGGTCAACCACATCATCAAATTATTTGATCCTCACATTGCAACGGAACTAAGGAGCATAGAGCGTTTCGCGACTACCTGACTTCGGCTTGCACTGTGCTCTCCATCATGTCGCCTTCTAGACCTGCATCCTGGATCTACTATCTACTAGGAGCAGACCTCCAATCCTTCAGAGCGAGGCTAGAACAGACTTGGCGCTAGTGACCGTCACTTTAGGCGGTTCTTGCTCAACAGCAACGGAGACCACTCTGTCATCGTCAGTTACAATGGCGAATCGCTAAGATTTCTCTGCGTCAAAGCCTTTACCTGATCAAGTGGCGTTTGATCATGAGGACTTACCTTCGCTCTGGGACCCCCAAGCAAGTCTGTCGCGTCAAAAACGAGACCGAGAGCGCTCACAAGCGCGGCTTTATCGTCAGAAATGAACTGGATCGCTTGATTCAAAGGGCAGTCGAGGTCAGCACTGTAGTCAGCTTGTTTTAGGACAGAGGACTCACGAGTGCCTTCAGGAGCGAGGTGCTGTTTCCAGGCTCTGATAAATTGTTAGATTTCCGTCTCGCGAGGACTACTGTTGAACCTACTTCATGACGAAAGCGTCGTTGACAGCAATCACATAGATGTGCTTGACGCCCTTGGCTTTGAACTCTTGATAGTTCTCAATGTACGGCGGAATATGCGAGTTGCAAGGAGTGGTGAACGCTCCAGGGACACCGACCTGCGCGGCCATCAACATCTATCAATGGCCAACATACGGACCCCCCAAGCAAACAAGCTTACAAGAATATTCTTCCCAACGAGCTTCAAAGGCGCAGACTTATCAGCCTGGTCCTCCTTCACTTCCACACTAGGAACAGTGCCATTCGGTTTGATCTCTTCGTGCGCCAACCAAGACGTGGCTACATTATGCGCGACATGAAGAGCTGACTGAACGAAGGAGGACATGGTGCTTCAACTAGAGAATTTGGAAAGCATGAGGCTGCCAAGATCAAGTGGCCTATATCTGACGCTTTGCGTCGTCTGCTCCAACGATGCTCGGCGATCGCCACCAGACTTTGGGTCTCCTATGTACGCGTCGTTCAACACGACTGAGCTGCCTGATCTGAAAATAGAAGCGTGTCCGTCTTAGACAGGAAAATACGATCCAATACACATGTTAAACAGGACTTTGTTGAACGATCAGCCCATCCTCCCATGATCATGAATAGCGTCAAGGACACACACGGAATCAGCGAGTCGCGTGGATTGAATATCTCGGGGTCTTTTCCCTTATTTTCTCATGGACGCGGAACGGATTCAACGGAAGGTATACACTCCCATGACGTGCTTGGCAGTGGGTGCGCTTTGCCCATCCTAAGCGAGCTGTCTGCTATTGCACGTCATTGCAAGTCCGACCTCTTGCAGGTTAGAAGTTGGCAGGCTGGCAGCTACAGCTGCTCCCGAGAACTCTGAGAACCCTCTGTACACTTTCAAGTTCCTTGATGCACGCTGCGACGTGCATGAGATGTCATCGGACAGAGTAAATCGTTGGAAAGACGAAGTAATACAGAAAAAAGGAAATAAAAAGAACCTAAAGTGGGTGGGAATAATATACAAGGCGCATCATGACCTGGCAAGGTTCTGGTACTCCGGGGTCGCGTTTTCGTATTGCCGTTGGAATATCCTGTCCTTTTCTTTGGCCATGTAGCTGCGAAGAGGAAAAGAATCAGGGACCAAGACACACATGATAAGAGAAAAGAGCATACGCCAACAGCTCGTTCGTGTAATCCCGTACAAGGATCACAGAATCGTGGTCAAGGGTGGTATTAGCAATCATCTGAGGCAGAGTCACTGAGAAGAGAAAAGGCAACATGAACACAACAGCACTCAATCGCGTTAGATGGCAACGGCGACACTCACCGAGCATCCTTAGTAAATGCTCAGCCCCGTAGATGAAGCTCATCTCCTTCTCTGTCCCGATGACGACATGCTGGCCCGTCCAATGTTCCTTTCGGACGCCAGCATATTGTATACGTTCAAAGCGGTAGAGGAGGTTGCTGCCGAGTGCGCGGTCAAAGTATACTGTAAGGCCGTCGATGACAGTTTGAATGACGAGTTTGGGCTCTTTGAGGCTGTCAAGGTGATTGGTTGTCAGAGCACGAGTCAAAGTCTTCGATGAAGGAGGACGTACTGAGGGAGGTTTGTTGTCCGAACATACTCTGCAAAGCCAGCGAGCACATCCCGTACATTAGGCTCCCTCGGTAGTGTTACCAGCTACCCGCAACATTATCAGTAGAAGGACGTAAAAACCCCGCGGCCTCACTCACTTGTTGGTTTTTAGTCACCGCCTCCCAATCATCCACCAGAATCGCCTTCAGAACTTCAGGGACATTGAGCTTCATATCCGGCTTTTTCGAGCTCTCATCCTAAAACGGCGAAGATGGCAGCCCAGATTAGCAAGACGTCCGTGCACAACCGCCCAGCAAAAAGACAGAAAAATTCAAGCAGACTTACCTCCTCCCTCGCCCTCTTCGTGCCACGCGTGCCATCCTTTCTCGCGCCTGCCCGCGTACTGATGCTGTCCTTGTTCGCTCCAGCCGCGGCCTTGTTGTGCGTCTTGGAAGACGCGGATCCCGTCTGCGTCGCTTGCGCGGCCTGACTTTGTTGTTGCAGGCTCTTTTGGAGGGCGAGGTTGGCCTCCGTGTATTTTAACAGACGGCTGGCAGGGACCCACTCGTCCCATCTAAACACAAAGGGAGAACAAAGAGTCAGCGCGATGGAAGGGCAAAAATGTCGGAGTGACAGCTCGAACGCCGAAAAGACGGAAGCGGCGGGTGGAGTTGAACGTCCATGCCACGCATAACGTCCCCAACGAGCAAGACAAGAGGAATACGACGTACGTTTGCTTCCACCCTTTGTAGTGCACGAGGTAGTGTATCCCCACACCCCCAGTAGACGTGGACGACTCGTCAAAGTTTTTCGTCTTCAGCACTTTCGCCTCATAAATAAGAGGCCCGTGATAGCAGAGAACGCGCTCTTGGTTGTTATACGTGAGCGTGGGCGCAGCTGTAGTAGACATGGCGCCTGCAGAAACGAAAAGCAGAGGTAAAGTCGCGGTCCAAGAAAAGACGGAAGACGGGAGAAGGCAACCGCGAATATGGATCAGCAGTCAAAAAAGAATTCCTGTCGTGGTACAATCCGTCAGTAAGGTTCATGCAGTGTCAATAGCCTTCCCCATGCATATGCTTCACTTACCGACACGTTAACCCGCGAAAATACGAAGAGACACGGGGTATGTGCAAAAGCAGTGGTGGTGGTACAAGTTCAAAATGGTAATGTCGGAGTTACCTTGGACGGGTGCAGTGACCCATTCCAGACGTTCACCTCTGCACCGCAAAACCTCTGGACAGGGTCCAGAATCACAAAGAAGGATACATAGCGAGTACAAGCATGCATTATGGCATAGTGGCATGTTTTTCTAATAGCATACAAGGCGTTCCAGAGGCCACCCCATGGGTAAAAACAGAAAATATACATGGTAATACATCCGTAAAAATGCATCCAAAGAGAAGAAAGGTAAACGAAAGCAATAAACAGAGCAAAGCGACAGCGATAGGTGTCATGTGGGTCATAATAGTAACATAAATGTAACAATAAAGGAGAGGAGAGAGGTACGTCCGTAAGTGTGAGAGGATGTGAAAGAGAGGTCGCCTTCAATGAAAACGTTTCATCAGACTTCTTTGCATCCTTTCAGACATAAAGGCGTCTTACAGCAGGGGGATGTTCTGGCTGCCGGGCGAGTCGGGCAACCTCGGTGTAGAGTCGTGTATTGGCCAGAAATAGCCAGACCACACCTATAGGTGGTTTTGAGGGGGCATAGCGTCCACGAGCATGGATGCATGGACGGGGAATGTTGAAGCCTAGGCCTGGTCAGAAAAGTGATCCTGAGCTTCCGAGGCCGTCAAGTCTTCACAAAAGGGACGTGCTAGGCTGCATAAGGAAGCAAGCCTATCTTTGACATGGCAAGTCGTCAGTTCGTAACGGGGAAACGATTTTAGCAGGGGGATCCTGGTGGTAGCTGTGGAAACACATTGGTGAGAAAGACTTAAGAAAATGGTGTTAGCCCGAAAAAGACGCTCACAGGTCTTTCTGTCATCGTTTCGTGCCATGACGGGGACAGCAAGCCCTACCGCCGCCGGGCATTGCATGCCTCGCAATACCTCCCTCGCCCACTCCCGCTGCCCTCGCTGATTGTCCGGCGACCGTGACCGTCACCATGGCCGCTACTTTTCGGCGGGATCGTCCAGTCATAGATGCCATCATATTCAATACCCACGCGTTCCGCAAGGCCTCTAAAAAGTTTCCGCAAACCTTCATAATCAGGAAGGTCATCAAACTCCAAAGTGCGCGCGTAGCGATAGAGGACATCGAACTCGGGCGGAAGGCCTAGTGTTAGCGTATCTTCGTTGGCTATCTTGGCGTCGCGGATCAGATCCCAGGTAGCAGAGACAGGGTTATAGTGTTGTCGGATATATTCTTGTTCGGACGGGGTAGCATCCGAGACGATGGGAGCTTCTGCGGGCGCACGTATCTTCCGCCAGGGAAGGGTACCGCGCAAGAAGTAGATGAGCATGTATGCTAACGACTCGAGATCGTCGCGTCTAGAAGATTCTAAAATGAATGAAATACGTTAATTCATTGGCGCCAAGGGGAACTATCAAAAAAATTATATACGCACCAACACCGAGATGAGTATTGATGGCAGCGAAAAGGGATGTGCCCACGCCATGAAAGTCGTCCTGTTTGTAGGGGATATGTGTCGAGGTCTTCGAGTCGCGGAATTTCTTCGCAAGACCGAAATCGATGACATTCACCATATGAGCCGCCTTGCCTGTACCCATGACAAAATTTGCAGGCTTAATGTCGCGATGGACGATCGAATTGGTATGTATGAACTCGATACGCGATATCTGCATAGGGGACACAATTGAGTCGATCGAAAGATAGGCAGGCTGATGAAATGGTACCTACCAGTTGATCTGCCAGCAGCAATACAGTCTTTAGGGAGAAATGTCGATTACACCTCTTGAAGAGATCCTCTAGTGAAGGGCCGAGCAGGTCGATGATCATAACATTGTAGTCCCCCTGCTTCCCCGACCACATAATCCAGGGGACACCGGTGCCACCCATTAGGGTCTTATATATTTTAGATTCCTGCTTGAGGGGACTATGCTTGGAGACAGCCGGCTCGACCTTGATCGCGACCTCCTTGCCCGCCACAGTATGGACGCCCAGATAGACCGTACCTGGAAGAGCGGACACCCGGTGGATGAGATCGACCACGAATCGGAAAAGAAAGCAAAATAAAAGGGACTGACCACAACCACCATTGGCAATCTCCTCCGCGAGACGGTATTTTCCAGCAAAGGTGGTATAGTCCATTGCGGACGTGATGATGGGAAGAGAATAAAACGTAGAAAAGACAAGAAAACCAACCAGCCACCCTTCAACAACGCGTGTCTTAGTCAGCCGGCTTCCCGGCCTCCTGCCGCATTCGTCGCGTCATTCTCTCTTTTGGCTCAGCGCCACCGTGTTCGGCCGGGCCCGTGTCTGGTCTGGTACTCGCTGTGCGCCGGACAGAGGTCATCGAGTATAAAGCTCTCGTATCTTTTTTCTTCATACTTTCGTCAGGAAATTGCCTGCCATGAGGCGTACTAAAATTTTCTTCCCCAGGTTTTCATCAGGTGGAATAACCCTGGGATTGATGGGTTCCTGAGACCCTAAAAAACGATGTTGTCAACACCTTGAGCCGCAGAACCAAAGTACTTTAGAATTGCGCTTGCAGGACGAGGTATGTAGGCGCCTTTGACAGATACGTGTTGAAGGCCTCTGCAGCCCCAGTTTCACTCTATGTCTTAAAGCCAGACATTTGTAATCATGCCCTCGCAATCGACCATATAATGACGTCTCTGCTCGACTACAAACTCAGTTCCGCACCATGGAAATGCCCATTATCAACCCCATGAAAATGCCCAACCTGAACTCCCATTCCGCTCATCTTCGTGATTGCAGGATTCGTACTTGCTGGATCGCTGCAGAAAACGCCCTTCAACACATCAGACAGAACATAAATCACATCGACAAAGTGTTAGCTAGATGGCAGCTCTCTGATTCAGATTATGCTGTCTGTGCTGGTTTCGATGAATCGGCCATTCGGGGCAGTCTTGACCTTCAACGCGAAGATATTCATGTCTTCATCTTCTCCGAACGTTTTCGTCGTCCTCCGAAAAAGCTACTGGACCAATTGGGGAAAATATTCTGTCCATTTGACTCTATCTTGTTCATGAACTCGACTGCGTACCGTATTCCCGATTTCCGGAATGGCAAGATTATGTGGAGTCTGGACGACTTCTTTTGTTTGCCAGCCTCGATGTTCGTCGAGACAGTAACCAACTTTTCGGTGGAACCAGCGGCAGCCTCTTGCGTAAACACCGAGCCAAATGAATCTGGTGGCATCCAACGCCAAAAGTCTGGCAAGCCTCATGGAGCTGAGGGAGCAACCGGCACTGTCGCCAAGTGCAAGAAGGAAGTCGAGAACGACGCCCAAGGCGATGGCACTGTCGAAGGACCTTGTTTGCGTTCGAATTTACCCTTGGAAGGAGCAAGCGATGCTGGGCAATCTGTCCCAATCAACTTCCATGTGATATCTAACATCCACGGCCAGGACAGTGAAGCCAGCTTCCAGACCATAACAACAGAAGGTACCCTCTCCTTCGAGGTGAGATTCCCTGGTATCATCAAATATTACATGACAGGATATGAAGAAACTTTTTTTTCTTCAGGTGGACCAGACTCACCACAGATTTGCCAAATGTCGCGTCAAGTTTGGCGCACTATCCTTCCATGGTGAAGCAACCCCCAATGAGATATGTTACTGCCAGTCTCATCTCAGAGTCGGTATGGATTCGCATGTATGGAGCGGACTAGCAAGGGATTGCAGCCCAATCCAGTTCTCCGCCAAGGCTCCCGGCTACGAAAGCCTCTACGGCAGTCCACCATGGGCAGCGACTGAGGCGGCGTCTAGAGCTTCTTCAAGCAGCAACTTTGCAAGTCAAAGCTCGACAACGACCGAGAACAAGCATAATGTCTCCGGAATCGGCATCTACAATAATGGCAGTATTGTTTGGTGGGAGTTCGGTCTTGACAGACTTTACTTATCGGACGACTCAAGACTGCGGCTACCTCAATACTTTCTTCCCCAGGCAACCTTCGAGCTAAGATGGTACAAAGATATGCTCCCTCCTGGCGGAGTAGAAGTTCAAATCATGTCTTTCTGGTCATTGCCAAACGATTGGACTCAAGAAAGGATTAAATCCTTGCGGTCGCATGCTGGTGAGAAAGGGGGTATAGTCTACTCTAACATTTACCAGGTCGTGACTGTTGAGGTCCCATTCGATTCGAAGAAGCGACCTAATTACTCGGTTTCATTGAACGTTGATGTAGGACAGAAGCTAGAATAAACGTGATTGTCGCGCCGTTGCACTGTCGTCTTCTCCTTCGATTTTAGTGGCATCGATGGTGCAGCTGTATACGGCCTTACTGTCTTCCCTCATCGTCGCTGAGCAGACGACTGCCTGTGGATCATGCATTGGTTTCTCGTCTTCCTTGGAGATTTTTCTGCCATGAGGTCAAAAGTTTCCAGATTAGTATTGGCTGAGTAGTGGGTGTGAGGCATGTGAGGCGAAAGAATCCTGGGACATTGATCATGATGCCAACGGGTCGATACCTCTCATCACTGAACCACAATGTGGAATTATCGTAGCGGGCGCAGGCATGCCTTTGAACACTTGTCGCCTACTTATAAAGAAGCGCCTAACCCGCAACTGCCTGGTGTCTCATCATCTCCAATCAACAGACATGCCCAGACATCTATAAACACGATTTCTCCTTTGTCTCCTCCCGATGTTCTCTTCCACATGAGACGCGATCAACGGTCTCTAATCACGTCCCTATCTCGAGTCTTATAGATGGACATTCAAGTGGTATCTCAACTACGTACATCTGCAACTTCACCCACATGGCTGAGACCGTACTCGACTCTCATTGCGCTACTCTTCCTGGTTGTACGACGCGCACTTATTGGATTTCTGCGGAGAATGCTCTTCAACACGCCAAACGAAATATTGCCCGAGTCGAGAAACTGCTATCCAGATGGCGGCTCCGCCGAGGTTACGATTACGCCATCTGCGCGGGATTCGATGAATATCTCATCCGGACAGGTGTCGGTCATCGCGAACAAGTTCATGTCTTCATCTTAGCCGAAAACTTTGGACGTCCGCCGAAGAAAATGCTGGTTGAGTTGGGGAAGATATTTTCTCCTTTTTCTTCCGTCTTAGTCGTGGAGTCGAAGACATATTCCATGCCCGTTTCCAACGAGGTGGATACAGGGACTAGTGCCGTGTTCCCCCCTCATGCACCCCCTTCAGGCACTTATCAGCAGTCAAACGAGTCAAGTGGGGTTCAGTTTTCGCGTGGGCAGGAGAAAGTCTCGTCCGAAAGTGGCAATGGCAGCAAGCTCAATTCATGCGCTGATCCACTTATCGAAGAATCAGGCAAGGCGGAGAACGTCGTTCCATTACAACTTACCGTGGTTTCCGACATCTGCAGTCAAGATAGGAAAACTTTCTTCCAGACTTTGACGTCGAGGTATGCCTTGTCTTTTGAGGTGAGATCTTCAAATACTTGCTTTTGCAAAATCAAGTAGCAACCTATTTTCTCCAGATCGACCGTTGTCAGCGCGACTTTGTAGGCTGTCGCGTCAAGTTCAACACTTTGGCCTCCACAGCTGAACCTACGAGTACCATCGATGGAACAGGTTATCAGCAGTCACACTTGAAAGTTCTCATAGACTCGCACATCAAACCCGCATGGGCGGACAAATATCGACCAATCCAGAAGCCTATCCTCCGTCCCTTAAACAGTTTCGTGAACGACAGCACTGCGACAGTCGAGGAGACAGATAACGCCTCTGACTTTTCCACGTACAACGAAGCGAATGCCGTCCGCTGGGAATTTCAAATTGGCGACCTCCCTTCACGACGACCTGGAGTGGAGCTGAGCAGAGAACACTTGCCTGAGGTAGCCTTCGAACTTAGAGGATATAGTCCAGACGAGACTCCACCGGGTGAAGTAGAAATCGGAATTGAATCATGTTGGACATTGGGAAGGCGTGGTATCAGGGGTAGGAACAAGCTTTCTTTCGGAGGATCTGTGTCCTCATGAAATAATCTGCTCCAATATTCTTCAGATATCGACTATCAAAGTTCCATTCCATTCGCCGGAGCCCTCTGATTTCTCAGCCTCTCAGCATGTCGTTGTCGGACAGGACGTTCACAGATCGATGTCACCACAGTCTAGAAACCCATTCCGCCCTGCCACTGTAACATTCCAAGAGAACCTCTCCAAATTTGCTCAAATGTTCAAGTCATTCCCCGAGAAGTTGTGGACAGCAGGACTTCGGAAACTGAAGCCTTGTGTCTCCCCTTCCGCGAACGAACATGGCCTTTGACTCTCGTCCGATCAAAAACTATGCACATGGTGCGTTTTAACACGGTGCTGTTGAGGCTTACTCTCTAACTAAATCTCACAGTTTCTGCCTTGTACAGATGCCGAGAAGAGTTAACTGGCACTAGGCAGATGTAGTTGCTTTCTTTCGTTGTTGTCAATTGTGAAGTCAGTCACCTGTATGGAAGCCGTACGGCTGCTCAATGCGAAGTGACCAGTCCAAAACTTGGGATCGGGTAGTCAAGTGATGATGCAGTTGGCCGGCCACTGCGACGCACCATCACCGCTTTCAACTCTTCAACTCAAACCACCAGGCGGAAGTTTTGTCCTCGACATTCTTACATTTTTTATCACCACACAACGCATACAACATAATTGCAAGGCTCCGTATGCTCTTGAATCTGGGATTCGGTTACTTGTATTCCCAAACCTGGTCTATTCCCCTGGCGTCTGGCCTCAAAATAGGCCAGCCTGTGTAGTTGACTTATCGTTACAAATCTCAAGGGGGGACAACATTGACACCGCAGTCGGAAGGGCCGTACAGAGGACAATGCATGCGACGGCCATGCGTTCACCAGAGCGCGAGTCCTTGAAGACCAAAGCTTCACAAGAGTCGTTGGATTCTCAGAAGACCCCTTGCCCATGTCCATGAGCACGAGCTCGTCTACCCATGGCCAGCTGTCACCTGGCCTGGTGGACATTTTCCTTCCACCGTCTGCGAAGCTGGTAGAACCCGGATATCTGTGAACTCGCCCAAGCCAAAGCAACCAGTCCGTCTCTAGAAATTATCAAAACATCCAGGAAACTTCGAGCATGGATGCCATGCTCGTATTACCATATTCTTCATTTTCTTTCTCCTGAATATCCGACAGCGACGAATGACATTGTGACTTGCAGCAAGTCATCATTGTCCACTTCCTTCAAATATATTCCAGTGGCGAATCACGCAGCAGCCATGGCCCAGGCGATATGGGCCACCCACATTGAAACAGGACAACGAACTACGCAGCAATGTGGTGGGCCTTAGTACATTGGCGGGCCAGCGCCTAATTGAACAGGCCTGACGTGAATTTCCTGCTCGGTATTAGTAACAAAGGCCACAATGGACGTGGGGTTTATATAAAGCCGACCTCGCGATCTCGAATCCAACTCATCCCCAACTTATTCCGTCCTCCTTTCGCGAACCATGTCCACTGAAATCTCCATCTTCAATGGTTGCAGCAACTGCACCTTTTCCGGTGGCTCCATAACCATTGTGAGAAGTGAGATGAATGCAGGACCTGGCGTTGTCCCCCCGCCCTCCCCAGCTTCGACAGCAAGGGCTCAGAACGCACAAGACGGGTCTACTGCAGATTATGCCGAACTGCGGGTGTCCTCGGACATCAGCATTTCGGCCAGACCTACTGGCGTAACAATGCCAGACAATGCCACTAAAGCTAATGATGTACATCACTCTGCCTCGAGTCCAGTCGGCCAGGACGCACCCGGCGGTCGTTCGGCTGGTCGTGGCCCCAGTAAGTCTTTGAATATGAACTTGCATTCGACCTCTGACTTATACTCGTGTGGAAAGATGGTGCCGATCCTGGGCACCGCTACCCCCCTCGTCCACTTCCCCGAGTGGACTTGACGGGACCAGGTCCACAAAGCGGAAGAGGTACGTCTCTTAACTTGACCCTCGGGCGACCATGTCCTCATACATCATTATCAGGAAAATTTCCTCCTCCGCCTCCCCCACCGACTCTCCCAAGGTCGAACCCTGGCAAATACCCAGGGGAAGACGAAATCGCCCACTTGAAAGCGGCGGGCCTCCGCTTGAAGGAACCTGCCTGCCCGTCTCGCGACGGCCAGTTCGCGAACAACAGTAAGTGATCCTGGTTGAATTTGAGTAGGTCCTAATTGTCAATTTTGCTCAACAGACTCTAATCCCATTGATTCGCATAACTCGTCTAACTTGAAGTCAGGTTCGAAGCACTCTGATTCTCGAGGTAAGGTTATGGACTTGTGATACATGGTTGGTAGCTTATGACTTACTGAATAATGTTGATCAGCCGAAAAGGACGTAGAAAATCTCAATAAACAATCCTCGACGACCCAGCATTCTTATCCTCCTCCTGCCAACGGGTACAATCGGCACGGAGCCTTCGATCTCAACGCCGCTGGCGAAGGTCCAAGCGCCTCCCATGTCCAAACGGGGAATGGTGCTGAGAAGCAGGATGGAAAGCACAAGCAACGTACCACCCCGACCCCCGGCCCCCGAACAGCTCCTCTCACCGAGGATTTTAACGACAAGGACTCCTTCTACTTGGTCACTTCGGACGAGGAAGTCTCGGACACCGAAAGCGAATTGACGGACTACTTCACCGACGACTTCGACAACATCTCCCTTGTTAATCACCACGACGAAGAGGCTCCATCTCCATCTCACACCACCGGCCCCCAGCTGCCTTCTACGAACCAAAACGTCTCTGCCGAGATCCAGCCTTTGAACAACACCACGCTTCCGAATCGCCACGACGAAGAGGGCCCATTTTTCGACCCCGGCAAGTTCCTTGCCGAGAACAGGAGGAACAGCAGCTCGCGTTACTCGCAAACATTTTACGTTCCCGACCTATGCTCAGGTCGCGCTGCAGCGACTTCGTCTAGCAGGACCACCCCTGTCGATGCGCATGCAGCCATGCGCAGATCTTTCGGTGACTCCGCTCTGCGGAGTGGCATTGAGAATAGGTCTCGACTTCCAACAGAATCATTTGAGGACTGGCAGCTGCGTATTGCCATAGAGGAATCGAAGAGGCCGCAGTCGTCAAGAGAGACTTCGTATGAGCAGCAACTGCGTCGTGCGATAGAGGAATCGTTGAGATTGCAGTAGATGAGGGGATCGACACACGATGCTCTCTTTGACATAGGTAATACCTTCCTCGTTCAGGTCTTTCCCGGTGTCGATTGCTCTTTTTGAGGACTGTGTCTGGTAAATACTGTAGACGATACGAAATGGCGCTATGTAGTGGATTGAGGATATATGTCGTGTAGTGCTGAACGAGTGCTTATTACACTTACTCCTCTCAATGTCAGTATTGTAGTCAACAATCAACGGTGATTCAGTACGAACCCTTACGCCGATTCCAAGGCTTTCTTGAGATGCTGGCTAGAGCTACGAGGTCGCATACATGACAACATCATTGCGTATCCATGTGTAGCCGCAGGACATCTTTTCTCGTCATTGGAAAGGGCGCCAGAAGGCTCCTTGGAACCAGATCATGGATGTGCTATGTAAAGTCATTCGAGCGCCGTCGAAGCAGACAAAAGAGAAGGCGATGGACAGGAGATAAAGAGAAGCCGGTGCCGCAATGCCTCTAATCCTATTCGATGGAGAATTCCGCTCCGATCAAGGAGGCTTCTGAGCCTGTTAGAAGCTCGACTCCAACGTGTATACGAACATGTATGACAGTTTACACGAGAGAGCCCTTGATTCTCTCCATAGAAGGGCGAAAAATACAAATGATAGATACCGGTTGAGCCTTTTTATGACCTCCATGCCCTCAACGTCACTTCTTGTCAAAAGGGGACCAATTTCCCGGTTTAGTCTTGCCCGCACTTGCCATTTCAAGCCGAGACGGATTGGAAAAGATGAGCAGATATGAAATCGATAGCAGACAGGAAGACAAAAGCCCACGTTCGTTGATTGGCAACGGGTAGCGAAATGAATCAGGAGGTGAGAGGAAAGGACAGCGACCCTCGCAGCGAGCACGAGAGAGATAAGATAAGAGCGGAGTCGGAGTGTGAAAATATAGACGCGGTGAAGATGCATGTTCTCCGAGAAAACATATTCCGTTGTCGGCCTTATCTCCCTTGCCTTCTTATACGCCCCGCAGATTCCTGTCAGGTACGCGTTTCTATATCTCACAGCTCCTCTTTCGTGTCTCGCTCTTTCTCCCTTCCTGCTCTGTACGCTCACCATGTTCCTCTCCCCTAGACCAGAAAGGGGCCCTATTCTCTTTGCTGCTCATGGTTCCAAGGCTGCCTGCTGTCGTCAATCATACAAGGAGTCAGTGAACACCACTGCTCGTCCTATTTCCAAGTCTTCTCTGCGCGCTCGGTGCGCTTCAACTCTGGCGGAACCTCTGCCTTCGTCCTCGAGGCTTGTGGAGCGGCAGCCCTGCTACAATAATTCTAGTGACTCGGAGGACCCTGGCTTCTTCCAGACACCTTTGCCCACGAAACCGCGGTTGAGGCAGCCTAAACGAACGCGTTCATCCTCTAACGCGACCTCATCAGTGCCCAAAGCTGTCGCAGCTTCCATCCAAGTCGACCCCCTTCCTACTTCTCATACCAGCCCTTCCTTTCCCTCTCGAAAATCTATATCCTCCCCACTACTCTACGACCCGCAAGGTTTACCCCCACCTTATTCCAGACACCCCTACCCTGAAACTCCCCACATGGATCTCAACTCTGATACCGAGGATGAGAGGAACGAAGACGGTATGATCTACACTTCGAGGCTCGGGAACAGCGCCCGAAACTCCGGAAGTTCTCAAAGTCTACGAAGTCGCATCTTTGGACTCGCGTCTGGCAGCGGTTCCCGAGTGCGGGATAAACCCATATGCACTACGCCTGGCATGCAGTGTGCAGGCGAGACGGAAACAGAAACTGACGAGCCAGTAAGTCTTCGTTCTCAATTCTTGCTTATTCCGACTACCAGAGCCTTCTCTGTCGGCCGTTCATTTCCTTCCTCCCTTCACACACAATCTACTTGAAATGCATCCAAAACTCTCTTTGATCCCAACCTTGCTTTTCTTGTCTTTATCTCTCACAGCCTCTTTCCAAGCCAAAGCTTAACTTTTTCTCCCACTCTAGTCGCGCCATCTGCCAACAGCCCGCATTATTCCGTCCTCTGGTCCCCTCGTCCCACCGAACACGCTCCAACAGCGGTTAACCCCGCTTCTCTTCGAATTCTCCCGCCTGCTCTCCATCGTCCCTGCTATCTTTGGAACCCTGTATAACTTGTACCACATATACCACCCGCCCGTTTACGATAAGACGATCCCGAACGCGAGGCCTCCGCCGGAACGCGTGGACTTCTTCATTTCGGCACTTTGGGTGAGTACCGTTCTGTTGCGACGCCTACTTAGGCATTATCCACACATGTCCGAGATTGGAGATTGAGCTGACGTCCTTCTTTCTTTGTTTTATTGCTTCTTTTTCCCTTTCGATTCCAAAATCCAATTACACGCCCACGCCCATCCAATCATCAACTGTCCACTTGGTCTCTGGCACCTAACGCGTAGTCCATCCTAACGGGCTATCAATGTCTCTGCCTCGCCACAGGCCTCCTCACCCGCTGGAGGCTCTACTACCCCCCTCTCTCGACGCTCGTGCGGCTCCTCGCGCTGCAAGGCATCTGCTGGCCCGCGACGCACCTCACCCTCACCATCCTCGAGCACGAAAAGCGCCCCGTCATCTGCTGGGCCATCATCGGCACGACCACCTGTATAAGCCGGAGTGTGCAACTCTGGGTCACCTCCAACCTCTGGTGGGAGAAGCGCGACGATCACGGTCATGGGGCAGGCGGCAAAGCCCCGGACGGTGCTGGTCCAGGGTCGGGCGCTGCGACGACGACGGGGGAGATTAGGCGCACGCGCACGTATTGGAAGAGGTGGGGTGGGAAGTGGGGAGGACGGAGGTGGGATTGGAAGGAGGTGAGCGTGAAGTGCGTTCTGCCGGCTGGGACCGTGTATTTTGTGATGGCGTGGGCGGAGCAGCTGAGGCGCGAGTGGGCGCTTGCGGGGAGTTGTTGAGGATGTTCTCGGTTCTGAAGCTTGGATGCTGAATGCTGATGATTGCTTTCCTTGCCTTTTTCTTACGCCTTTACGCCTCTGCCCTTGGTCTGGTTAGTACTATTTATTCCCTTTCGCTTCACAGATCCTTCTTCATTTCACCTCAAAGTTTACGAGTCGATGCAGTACAGATTCACCAAACCTTCTCTTGCCTTTTCCTCCTGTAGCGTTACCTTATTCCACCTTCCAAGTTTAGACTCGCAATCAACCAATCATGCATTTCTTCCTTAGGGACTCGGTAGACACCACCATGTTAAGTACTAGCTCTGCTTTAATGTCATAGATTCAGCAGTAGGCCCATTCGACCCTTGTAAGTGGTCCATCTAGGATTGATAGGCAAGTTACTGATGCGGTACATGTGCTTTGCAGATCACCGTAAAATGTCGTTTCTGGGTTTGTATAACACCCTCCCGCATCCCTGCAAGTCGCTGCAGCGATATACTCGAGTACCAGCCTCTGCTCGTGCATTCCTTGGCGCATCACCAGGCCTCTCCAAGCTGTTATTTCTAGCAGCCCAGGATATAGGCTCTGGCGATGAAATGATTTGCTATAGATGTACACAGAGGCTGGCGGCCCTCGTATTCAGTCTTCGCAATCCGTCTCCTGAGGACTCGGGTAGCACCCATGCGTTCTCGGGCAGCAGGTTCACGATTACCGACCCTACTTTCCTCGGAGGACCGCTGGCGGACCATCTGCTTTGCGGAACTCTCAAAGCAGGCTGGGAGGATGGACCATCTTATGTCCTTGACCTGTCTTGAAAGACTTCCCTGGGATCTACTGAAGGCCCCGGAGAGAGAATAGACCCGGCACTAGAGCTTTTTGTCCTTAGTTCCAGAAGGACGTGCACTAGCCAGGGGTGCGCCTGAAGGCATTTCTAGTCCCTAACCTGCAAGGAGGATGACGCTCCTATGTCATCCCTTGCTCATCTCTTGGGCTCTATTCAAGATCTGGCAACTATGACGCCGGAAGGGTAGAACGGAAATTAACACATCGATGACTTCATACACGTACAATACAACAGTCTAAGGGGGTACATACTCTAATCGAAATGAAGCAACCTGGAGAATCATCAGGGGCCTGCCATGCCATATCCAAACGTCAACGTCCAACATATCCAGAAAATAAAAAGATAAAAGCAAGTAGATGAGATGATAGGGTATATTATAAGCGGCCGGAGGAAAGTAGAATGGGAAGCTGAAACTTGGAACGAGGTATAAGAGATGTCGGATTCGGACCGTAGGGGCGAAACGTCGAGTTATCTGTTATTTCTTTCGCGCACCCGACGACGTGGGGTACCGCACAGACACGCCAGATACGCGGTCTGAATAGGTGTCGACGTTGACATTGACAAGATGATGAAGAAATAACGATAATCATTGAAGAGCAAGGATCATCACGATTCATCAGAGCTGCGCACAAACGGACGATCATTCGCGACTCACCATCACCATCATCCACCGCAGGCAATGGCATATCCCCTCGATACTGATATTTCGCCATCCAGTCCCAACCCTCTCCCAACAGATGTTTCTTGTGCCGGTGCTCCAGCTCAGCGACGCGCTGGTTGATCCGGACCAGCCACTCGTCCACCTCCTCCAAAAACGACGCGCAGGCCTCTATGTCAGCCGCAGTACCGGTGGACGTCGACGAGCTGCTCGATGTCGGCGTCGTCGGCTGGGACGCCGTTGGTGACCGCAGATCCCGCGAGGTATCGCGGTGGTGGTGTCGGTATCTATTTGGAGGCGGCGTGGCCATGGATGCCATAGAGAAAGGAATGCAGGCGTTTACGGAATGCACGGAATATCTCAGGCGGGGCGACGACTGGGCTGACACGGCCTGCCTGATAAGAGCTGGAGGGGGAGCAAGAAGAGGGCTAGTAGCTCGACCGTTGCATGCAGATATCTATATGTCTCCCCTCTCTTGGGCCCAGTAAATCCCGCTGGAAACGAGCGTAACCATGGCAGTCCGCACGGTCAAACCTTGAAAATTTCCGAAAAGGGGAGTCATTTGTACATATCATACGAAGCGCAATGGAACACTCGTTGGGCGTGATGGTAGATCAAGTTTAGCACGATGCTAACTTTGCCTATGACTTAGAGCATGACGGGAGTGCGGAGAACTTGGGAAGTGAGGGAGTGCTCATGGTACGGCACCGCGGACCAGCGATGCTGGTAGTAAGTAGCAGGACTGCAGATGAGGCAGGTAAAAATATAGAGCGGGGTACTCGGACGATAGCAAGTTAGCACCATCATAAACGCTCAAAGACCTAATTCACAAAATTCGGACTACAGCAAAAATGAAAGGATTTCATTATAGGGTACTGTAAATCGATCGTTAGGACGTCGGATTCCGGAATAAAAGAAGCAGCTTACCTGCTAAGGAACATGCAGGCTTTCTTGAAGGAAGGACTGGTAGTCGTGGCTCTACTATGGGAAGGTGCAATGATGTAAGTCCATCTGCCCGACTGAGATAGATTAAGGACAGTTACTCACACGCTGAAGGGTAGCTACAGCCAATCCTATCAAGAAAATCCGCTAAGCACATACTTTTACATGGCTAGGCGTTGAGATTTAGATGGGCTTGATCTTGAAGTGAAGTGAGATCAGAGAGAAGATCAAGCACTGTAATGAAGACCTATTGAGTCTAATGATAAAGGAAGCGAGTAAGAAACCCTGACCTTCAGGTCTTGAACAAGATAATAGAAAACGCGGAGGCCTTCTGGGTCCTCACTATCTTGAATGTCAACCAAAGAGCCAATCTTGGCCGTCTGTCAAAAGGCAACAGATTATCGATTAGCGTTCCGGGCTAAGAAGGCAAACTAACGCACCTCAAAGGCAATATGATCGTTGCCAATTCGGATCTCAAGCTCCTGCTTTCCAACAATGTTCTTCTTCGGCCAATTGGTATCATCTTCTCTGGAGAGCACAGCTTCGTCAACGAACAAGCACGAAATCAGAGGTGGAGCTCACTTACTTCGTGATCTCACTCGACTCAACGATACGCTTCAACTCTTTCACGACGAGAGGGCCGACCCACACTGATCAAAGAAGGAAGAAGACGCGTCAGCAAAAACAGCACAGGCGAGCAAAGAAGCACAGCGGCAGTCCACTCACTCTCTTTCCTGATCAGACTGTCATTTCGGTAATTGGAGTTGTTCGCATATCGGAGACGGCCATGCGAGTACTCGAACTCTAAAAACTCATGGCCGTGCTTGCCAGAGTGACCGGTGCTGCAAAATGGGGTTGGTCCGCAGGATGGTGGCGATTATGAACACTGAACTTACTAGTATCTGGAGGATGAAGGGTAAGCAAAAGAGATAGGAAGGCATGAGGCAAGATCACATACCGAAGGTAAAAAGGATCTTTGTCGAGAGAAGACATTAGTGTCAGTAGTGGTGGTGGTCGTCACTAACGAAGTTCGAACAGCAGTGAGGTCGACGCTGGTTGGTTGCTGAGAAATGTTCTCACGGTCCACTCAGTGGCCGAATTTAGTCCTGCAATAATTCTCGAAGCTGCACCGAACTACTCGACTTGTATTGGACAAGGCGACTATTAAACCAGAGACCAGCTAGTTGGGAGTCTCGTGGGTACGTGTCTATCTCTGCGTACACCATCCAGGCAGGGTCTCTTACTGGAAGTCTTTCTCCATTAGGTGGCACGGAAGTATTTTGTTGGGCAAAACTGTCTCCTTCGGCGCTTTCGAAAGTCGGTGCGCGTGGCTTGTAGGGTGAGGCATCCCGAGAGGTATTCATTCTTGAACAGGACCTCAGAAATGTAAATGGATCCTGATTTTGTCTGCAATGCATAACTGACGGGCTATTTAATTTACAGTCTATTTCGTCATGCCTCATGCCGAGAGTATTGATGCACTCTTTACCCAAGTCCGTCGCAGGCTAGTTGAGAGTGGAGAATGGGAACAGTGAGAATATCCAACTAGGATGGACTTCGTCATGAAGGCTAACATGGCAGTGGTAGAATCCGTGCTGCATTGAGTGCCAAGCTCAATGAGAGCGGCTGGACTGACGACATCCATCACAAGAGCAAAGGTAATTATAAACACTCAGTGTCCCTCTAAAACTGCAGTCCTGAAGCTTTCGTAGAGGTGGCAAGGAACATGGAGCCACTTTCTTTTTCGAAGCTACATGCTGACTTCGCTCCCCGAGCTGAAAGTAAGTGTTGCCAATGCCACTGCTACTTTGACTTGTCTTAATGGCTTCTCCAGCATCCGTCCCTTTGGCCGTCAAACGGG
The DNA here is from genome assembly GCA_002938385.1 of Gymnopilus dilepis. Taxonomy (NCBI): domain Eukaryota; kingdom Fungi; phylum Basidiomycota; class Agaricomycetes; order Agaricales; family Galerinaceae; genus Gymnopilus; species Gymnopilus dilepis. The sequence goes on along the minus strand of NHYE01005513.1, from coordinate 14,414 downwards.
AGATATCAAACATGATAAGACAGCACCTCGAGAAGCAGTTCGAGTGAAATTGTTTTATTGACGGCATACTTCCTGCCACCAGTAATATTTATTCTTGTGTAAATATCATCCCTTGCATTGTAATTCATGACACCTTCACGAGATTCTTCATTCTATCTTTTTCTAAAAAGGTTGTCTGATATCCCATGGGCCATAAGTCATAACAGTCTGGTTCCATACGTATGTCCACACTGTGGGTTCAGACCGAATATATGACGATCGCGTTCGCACAGATCGCGTCTTCTCGATACACGACCGCTTCGTGATAGTTCACTTTACCACCTTCCGGATAAGTCGCAGCAGTTACCTATCAGAAAAAAGATCAGAAAGATTGATTGCAGAAAAAGCTGATCGACTGACTGAATTATACAGGTGAGGTGCATGTTGCATATCGTGCGATGCTTCGTACATAGTTTTTGACCTTCCAAGAGCTACATGATTGACGATCATAACACGGGTCCGCAGAGTAGTGTCGGAATTCGTTGAATAATCATCGGCTTTTGATGAAACTAGCGTCGAGTAGATCCCTGGTCCGAACATTCGAGCTGGGGAAAGAGGGTTGACAGATTAACTGGAAGACTTGCTAGCAGATAATGAAGAAGCTTACCTCCTTTGGCTCGTTCCATATTATATGACCCTCTTAGGATGTTACACAGGTTGCAGTCGTTCCGCGAACATGCCGTAACATTAGTTGGATACTCGGCAATCCTACATGCTCGACGAGTGCCGTGAAAGAGCATTTGCGTGTTTCCGACTCTGTTACTGCGTACACCTATTAGCTATGGACTATGAACGAAGAGTGTCGATCTGACTCACCTATAATCACTAAACTTTGCAAGATGTTCCAGTCCCTTCGTCGAATAGGCTACATAGAAGATATTCTTGACTGTCGGTTTCGTTTTGTGAGGGTGTTTCCATCCGTCAAGAAACTTCTTAGCGACTTCTCTGATTGAGCTACCGCGGTATAGAGCCAATGAGATTGCATACTAATTTGGTACTCCTGATCAGTTGCTGGAACATAGATCAGATTCTGAATGGACAATCAGCGTTCTGAAAGCTCTCGGATGCACAGAGCAGTCGTACCACTTCCGAGTTATAGCAGGTGTGGAGGTGGACATGTCCAGTGGCATCGAGAGCAGCATGTAACATGGTTGTCTGAGTCTAGGAAGGGATATGTACCAGGTTTGATTACAAGGGGTTCACGATGGCGATGCCATGTCTATTAGGCTGTCCTATATTTGGGCAGTGTACAGATGACAAGCATAGCCAGACAGCCTCCCTCGTCCCTGAGTCATGAGCTGCGCGCCCTTTCGGGGGAGGATGGTAGTCGGAAGACGGGCGGCAGAGTAAGAGCCTGTCGTTCATCCACGTTCGTGATGACGGTATTTCGAGCCAAGATGAGCGAGTTTGGTTGAGCCATTATCAGACGTCATATCATGACAACGCTAAGGATCGGTCAGGGCGGCCTGGACAACAGTTTCTTTTCATGCACAAAAGAGACGAGAGTTCGGGCAAAGAAGGGAGAACAGGAAAGATAGAGTCGGAGGATAACATTCTTAGCTTGCTCGACCGTGGGAAAATAAAATACTTGGCTCTCGACCACCATGCAAGTCGCTGCGCGGTCGGCGCGCAGATTCCTGGCGGCGTCTGTACGATGGAACAGCACAACCAGTGCCACGCCATCCCCGTAAGTTAGAAGAAGCTTTTTATGCACCTCAATATTCTCAAATATCTACATTATAGGACGACACAGGAACCTCAGCCGGAACCTCAGCAACCGCAACTTGAACCTCAGGCTATGGTGAAGGAATATGACTACAAGGCACTGGGTCTCAAGTATGACCCTGCTGAGCTACCTCGTCTTGAATATCTGGACCCCACCACCATGGATTATTCAGAGGAAACGTATGCCGCTACCCTCGTCCATGGTCGTAGTGTAAACCAGCCATTCTTCCATCCTCGGACACACAACATCCCTGTCGCCAACATCCACTTCCGCTCACATCACGTCTCCCTACTCGACCTTTTCACCCACTTCGCTGTCCACGCAGCATCCTCCCTAGCTATCCCGACGTCCAAAGTCGTCCCGTTACCAACGCAGCGGTCGCTCTGGACTGTGCCGCGCAGTCCTTTCGTCCATAAGAAGTCGCAAGAGAATTTCGACAGAAGGGTGCATAAGCGCGTCATCAAAGCCTGGGACGCGGATGCTGAGGTCGTGGCTACTTGGGTCGCGTACCTTCGAACGCATGCTCTGGCCGGTGTCGGTATGAAGGTGATTACATGGGACAGAGTACCGCTGGGCATCGGGTCTTCACCTCATATCAAGGCTTTCGATACTGGTGTCAGAAACCCTTCGCGCATGGTGCCCCAACATATCCAGACTTTAAGCAAGAAGATCATAACCGACGAAGCCAAGGGACCTAGTCCATTCAAGTTATAGGACTATCCGTATTTCAGGATCATGTCGTCCTACCTCAAGTATCTTACTTATGAATATAATATCCGCAGACCGTCTTCCGAAAGGGCCGAATCTTTCCTGTCTGCTCCGGAGTCCGGGTTGCCAATGCTAGACGTATGAAGTTGTGCCTTCATTACAGGGAGATCATCCAAAACCCTCCAACTGAGTCGACTATTGGCTGGATGCGTCCTATCAACGTCCGGGACTCAGACTTCCGGTACACCATGCTCTATGGTTACCGTCCTAATAATGGTCGGACTGAGCTGTAGGCGCTGGGGTATGCGCTCATTCAATGGAATAGGGCATGCCTATTCACCGTCACTGGCGACGATCATAGTTCATGGATTGCTGATAAAGTCGTTAGAAACCATGTCTGCCATCTTAAAGAGCAGGGTCTGGACCTGATCTCCATCACAATGAACTCCTTCTCCGCAGAATAAAATGCCACTTTATCGCGCTCGGCGATTGGCTAGGAGCGTTTCGTCGCGATAGGCTGGAAAAGTAGCCTTCCGGAAAGCGTTTTGATCCACCGCATGCACCGTGCAACATACGCCTGACAGTTGTAAAGATGCTGACACTGACAGTTTCTAGCTCTCATGGCGGTTTACTACAGAAGTTCACACGACAGTTAAGGCTTAGGTGGGTCCTACTCATCAGTCTCACCTTCTGTTCTAAACGTTTACCTCCCTGTGCAGGAGGGCCAGCGTACTGGCTTTTGAAGCGCTTCAGCTCGTATGTGTCATGATGTTCTGTGTTGAAGACGCTGTGCACTGATTGATTACTGATCTCATATTGTTCATCAGAGGCCTTCCTTCTAAAGGAGCGGGCTCCTCAAGTACCTCCCTTCTCCCTTCGGTTCTGCTTTCTCTTTCTCTGTCGCCTCTAGATTTTGCAGGTGGTGCTGGACATCGTTTCCTTCTACATTCCTTCAATTGTCGCTCCTTGTCCTCGTCTCAATGCCAAGATGCCTATTCCCTTCACTCACCTGTGGTCGGTTTGGGTTGTCCTCATAAGCGTCGTCGCGCCGTCGGTTGCCCAAACCCATGGTCTCTTCCAATGGGGTTTCACGAACGAGGTACCTTTATATTTGTAATATTTTATTGCCTTTTGTTGATTCCTCTTCAAGGCTTTGTCTACATCTATACCAACTTGCATGACGCTAGGGATTGTGGTGAAATCCGCCAATGTCACGGCAAACTCAACCAATGGGACCCCACCTTACTATATGATATCCTTTGCAGTAGGTGGGACTCCAATGACAACATTCATTGGGACGGACGAGAATGATTTGAAATGGACTGTCACGCAGCCTCCTGGTGAGTCGCTCTGTGCCTTTTTTGCGTAACCGTACTCACGCGATAATAGGGTCCCAATTGGTCCTTAGCGTTGTTGACGCTAACGGCAGCGCAGGAGGCGTTCCACCACAGATTCTAACAGTCATTCGTGAGTAATTCCTACTCACATATGCCATCCATCAGTTCATCTGATTTCGCATAGCCGGCCAAACCACCAGCTGTGTCGTGCAAGAGCCTAAATCACCATCTTTTACCCTAACTGCAAATGTCACCGACAAGCTGACTACTTGCCAGCCTTGGGGGCTAACAGTAAAAGGTGGTGCTCCGCCCTACAATGTGACACTCCTCCAACCGAATTCGCCTGTGGTTACAAATGTGACTATGCCGTTTGGACTGGACAGGTTCACTTTCATTGATCGTGCCAATACAGACAGTCAGCTCGTGGGTAAGTTTTAATTCAATTGAAAGTTGGGTGGGACGGCCACTGACTGATCCTGATCAATCAATCTTATAACAGCCGCCGTCAGCGATGTGTAAGTTGTAGAATCACTGCCATGTAATGTCTGCTCATTCCATTGCAGCACAGGTCGATGGGCATATGGCACTCCGATCATTACTACGACGGGCAGCAATGATACAGACTGCGTCGGACTTGTCAGCTCGAGCGGCAATAATACATTAATCGAACAACAGGAAGCTGCTGTGGCCGCTGTTGGGAAGAGGCATCGAGCTGTTGTCATTGCAGTGGTGGTCACTCTTCTGCTTCTTTTCCTGGGTGTCGGAGTTGCCGTTTTCTATTTCTTACGCAAGCGCCGTCTGGAAGCGGAAGCAGAAGAAGCGCGAACGATGCCGACCCAGTTCATTGGAATTGACACAAAGATAGTTTCCATCAATAACTATCTGGAGCCATCAAATTCCTCCCCAATATCAGGGAAGGCAGCTCTGGCATTGCAGGACCTCGAGAATTCCAGAATGCAAGCGCAGTCATCCCCCGCAGAACGTTCTCCTACCGCAACTCTGGTAGCCCTACCTTATTCTGGGAGCATCGAGGGCTCTTCACGACCAGGTCGTCCCTCCTCCAATCCCGCATTCGCTACGTTCCCAACGACCTCCATAAGGCGTTCTGCGAAATTGTTGGAAGCTTCAGGGAATAGTCGACAATTTGTTCGTCGGCCGCCGGTGCATATCACAAGTGGAGGAGATGCCGAGCCTGTGATCCAGCATGAAGATGCTGGATCCGTGACAGAGCTGCCTCCTCCGTATGCAGACCAGGCTCGTCGGGCTCGGCACAACTCTTCATGACAAGGCCTTGAACATTTTTGGTTTCTCGGTTCCTTTTCCATCTTTATTCTTCAAAACCATACCCCTTGCTGTTTCGTTTCCATTCGAATTTTTCCTTTGCCTGATATCTTTTTGCTCTGGTTTATCGACGGGTCTGTATATTACCTGTAGAATTAGCATGTACATCATCCTGCAGCTTTTGCACTATGTCTCATTTGCCTTTATGCTGTGACTATTAGCTTTGACGTCGAGTCAGTCCAGAGTCAAGAAAACGCGTGACGCGTGACGTTCTTCGCCGGACCGGGCTTCAGTGACCACAGACTTGGTGCGCTTCGTTACTGACCACCACCACAAGCACCCTTGTACCGTTAGTCATGGCCTCCAACAAACCCAACAAGCTGGCATTCTTGTCTATGCCAGCACCAGCGTCCTATGTCGCTGGTCTAGGTCGAGGGTATGTATCTAAATTTGCATTCACATTCGGAAACTTGACTAATCTTTTTCTCCAGTGCTTCAGGATTTACGACACGTTCTGATATCGGTCCCGCACGAGAAGGTCCTTCTGCTGAAGTTATTGCGTATGTTACATCTTCTTTGACCTCTGAGTAAGTATCTAATATCGCTTATCATAGTGAAGCTCAAGCGAGACGCGGAGAAGATGTTGAAGTCGATCCAGACCAATTCCAGGATCCCGATAATGAATACGGCCTTTTCGCTGGCACGACCTACGAAGCAGATGATGAAGAAGCCGACAGGATCTACGAAAGCGTCGACGCAGCTATGGATTCGAGGAGGCGAGCTAGGAGGTGGGTCTCTCATGGTTAGTCTATGACTCTTCTTCCGAAAGACTGATTTCATCTCCTCTTCTTCTGAAACAGAGAGGCGGCAGAACAAGCTGCACTAGCAAAACACCGTGCCGAGCGACCAAAAATTCAGCAGCAATTCGCTGACCTTAAGCGCGGCCTGACCGCCGTAACAGACGAGGAGTGGGAAAACATCCCGGAGGTCGGAAATTTGACGCGGAAGAAGAGAAAGAGGGACGATCGGAGCTTCGTGGTCCCTGACAGTGTTATTGTGGGAGATCGAAGCAAGACGGAATACGAGAATGCCTTGGACCCGAGGCAACAGCAAACTGGAGGATTCGAAACCCCTGCGGACTCTGGCACTCTGACGAACTTTGTCGAAATCGGCCAGGCTCGAGACAAGATCCTATCTCTCAAACTCGATCAAGTAAGGCTCGCCATCAAACCGTTCTTTCCTCCACTAATCACGTTTCTAGATATCCGGCACCGCTACCTCTGGTACAGCAACATCAGTTGACCCTAAAGGCTACCTCACTTCCCTGGACAGCGTTGTTATTAAATCTGATGCTGAAATTGGCGATATCAAGCGAGCCAGAATGCTTTTTGATTCCTTGGTCAAGTCAAACCCGAAACACGCTCCCGGTTGGATCGCTGCCGCCTGCTTGGAAGAACATGCCGGAAGGATGGTGGCTGCTCGCAAGATCATCAAGCAAGGCTGCGAACAATGTCCTAAGAATGAAGATGTTTGGTTAGAAGCTGCTCGTCTACACGTAGGTTGCTTGTCCTTAGGTATCATTACAACCCATCTCTAACTTTTCCAAACTTACAGAACAATGATGACGCGAAGGTCATCCTTGCCAATGCCGTGCAGCACGTTGGGCAGAGCGTCAAAATTTGGCTCAAGGCCGCTGACCTCGAGCACGACATCAAAGCCAAGAAAAGGGTGCTACGAAAAGCTCTCGAACACATTCCCAACTCTGTTCGCTTGTGGAAGGAAACTGTCAACCTCGAAGACTCTGCTGCTGATGCGCGAATCCTCCTTGCTCGCGCCGTGGAGGTCATTCCGCTGTCTGTTGAACTCTGGCTTGCCCTTGCACGGTTAGAAACGCCCGACAAGGCCAAGGCCGTCCTCAACAAAGCTCGCAAGGCCATCCCTACATCACATGAGATCTGGATTGCTGCTGGCCGACTCTTGGAACAGGAAGCAAACTTGCCATCGAAGACGCCCGAGCAACGTAACAAAGAGCTCGAGGTCGTCGACAAAACTATCGAGGCGGCTGTTCGTGAGCTCAGGAGGCATCAAGTGCTGTTGACCCGAGATCAGTGGCTGAAGGAGGCAGAAAAGTGCGAGACAGAAGGATATCCAAGGACATGTGAAGCCATTGTGAAGGCTACCATCGCTATGGATATCGAAGAGGAGGATAGACTGGATACCTGGGTCAGCGATGCTGAAAGTGCAGAGTCCAGGAACATGTTTGGCACTGCCCGGGCAATACTGGCGTATGCCTTGAAAGTCTACCCCGATAGGAGGAGTCTGTGGCGGAAAGCAGCAGACTTGGAGAAGGCCCATGGGACGAGGGAGTCTCTCGACGCCATTCTCAGTCGTGCCGTCGTCCACTGTCCTCAAGCCGAAGTTCTTTGGCTCATGGCTGCCAAAGAGAAGTGGCTTGCTGGGGATGTTCCGGCTGCTCGCGAAGTCCTGGAGCGCGCCTTCGTTGCTAATCCGGAGAGTGAACAAATTTGGTTGGCTGCTGTCAAGTTGGAGGCAGAAAACGGAGAGTACGGTGTTGCAAGAGAGCTGTTGATTCGTGCGCGGACAGTGGCAGATACCGAACGTGTATGTCTTGCTTATCGTCTTGACTTCTTGATATGCTTACTGACCTTCCCTTCTTCACAGATCTGGATGAAGTCTGCCGTGTTTGAGCGACAACAAGGGCAGATTGAGACAGCACTGGAAACACTAGCCACTGCCCTCAAGAAATTCCCTAAATTCGCAAAGCTCTACATGATCCAAGGCCAAATACACCAAGCTGCCGGGAACATACAAGCTGCCCGTGCCTCCTTCGCTGCTGGTGTGAAAGCAGTGCCCAAAGAGCCGACGCTTTGGATCCTTGCCAGCCGACTAGAAGAGGCAGACGGGAAGAGCATCAAAGCCCGAGCACTCTTGGAAAAAGCCCGCCTGCTCAACCCAGCAAACGAGCAATTATGGGCAGAGTCCGTCGGCGTCGAGGAACGCTCAGGTGGACCAGCACAAGCAAAAGCCATGCTCTCTCGCGCTCTCCAAGAATGCCCCACTTCTGGCGTTTTATGGTCCATGTCCCTCTGGGCCGAACCTCGCGCATCACGCAAAACCAAGAGCGTCGACGCCCTCCGCAAGACCAAGGACAACCCCTGGGTCGTGTGCACCGTCGCCCGCGTGCTCTGGGCAGACCGCAACATTGAGCGTGCCAGGGACTGGTTCGGGAGAGCCACCGTGGCCGATCCTGATTTGGGTGATATCTGGGGCTGGTGGCTTAAGTTTGAGAGGCAGCATGGGACGGAGGAGCATAGGGAGGCGGTGAGGATCAAGGCGGTCGCTGCTGACCCGCATCATTCGCCTGTATGGCAGTCTATTGCGAAGGATGTGAAGAATGCAGGCAAGTCGACGAGGGAGATTTTGGAGATGGTTGCAGATGCATTGCAGTGAGCGAGTTATGTTATTATCTTATGTGATTGTATGCTCTGGTGTTGTAATTCTGTGTCGTTAATTTTTTTTTCTTTGCCTCGTCAAGCAATATGCAAACCATTGCAAGGGCTTTATGCATTGTGACTCACTCAGCTGTTGGAGATCTGGCAAGGTAAGGGCAATGCATGCCACACCTCAGGCTCTTCATCTGTAAACTATATAGGGACGAAACGCCCACACTCTCACTAATGCACACAGTCCCTCGTTTGTATTTACAGTATTCTATGAGTGGTGTTTTCATTGAGTGCATGAATGTAAACTAGTAAAGAGCATAGGTAACAGGTAGAGCACAGGTCAAAACCAAAGAGGCGAGAGGAAGGAGGATTAGGGTAGGGCGGAAAGACCAGTCTGGTCTGCGGGGTACTAGGGAGTATGTAAAATGTACGTCGGAAAGGTGAAGATGTTGCAAATCGAAGATAAGGTAAGGTGGAGGGACGGGTAGGTAAGGTTAAGGTATTGAAGCGTGTAGGTACGGAAAAGCAGGAGGAAAGTGTCGTGATGCTCCATCGAAGCTGGGCGGAGAACGTCGCAGACACCAAAGCAGGTTGGACAAGACTCGGATTGAAAAATATCTATCTCGTCTCAGAAGCCTTTCTCACTTACTCACTGTCCCGCCATCATCCCCTGCGCAATCGCACTCAACTGAGCCGCCATATCCGGATACCTATGCAAGAAGTCCACCTGCGCCTGCGTCGCATACTGGTACGTCAGGGCATTTACCAGCTCCGGCTCGCTCCTCGCCAACTCCGCCTGCCTCTCGAACATCTTGACCGCCTCGGGGATCTTGGATTGCTGCAGGGAGAGCTGGGCGAGGGTCGCGACAGCCGCTTCGCATTCGGGGTCGATCCGTAGGGCTTCGTGGCAGCAGCGCTCGGCAGCGCCGATGTCTTGTTTCCATTGATAGAGGGCGAGGCCGCGGTTGACGAGGGGGAGGACGTTGGGTGGGTTTCTGGTGGAGAGGGATCTTAGAAAGGTCCAGAGCAAGAGTGGATGGCTTAAGGGCTTACTTCGTCTTCTCCAGCTCAATAGCCTTGTCGAACTTCTCCACAGCATCCTCGAAGCGTCCCTGGTCCAATAGAAGTTCACCACTACAAACAAGGAAACCCATCAGTTTACCGACCCAACATGCCCAGTAAAGTAAAGTAAGAACTCACTAGTAATTACTCGGCTCGCTCCTGTTCGGGAACATCCTCAGCGTCTTCCTGAACGTCGCCATGCTCTTGGCCAGCTCGCCCATCTTGTATTGTGCGACTGCCAGCTGGATGTGGCTGAACACGAAGGTGTCGTCCAGCTCGGAGGACTTGGTGTAGTTCTCAGCGGCCTCTTTGAATTCGTTCATGATGAACAGGACTGGAAAGGGAAAGATATATCAGAAGGTCAATATTAAGACGAAGAAATCAAGATCAAGAGGAGCATACCCTGTCCACGGTGGTACCAGATATCAGGATCCGCGGGGTTGATGCTCTCCGCCTTGTTGAACGCCTCAAACGCCTCCTTGGGATCACCCTGCTCCATGTGCACAGACGCGATCTTCACCAAGCTCTGCGTGAAGGTGGGAACCACCTTGACGGACTCCTCCAAATCCTCCTTGGCACCGGCGATCTCACCCATCAGGAACCTAGCGTCCATCCCGTGAGTACCCCGAACAGTAAATGAAGACATTGAGATGGGCATACTTGAACGTTCCACGCAGGTTCAATGCCTCCGCACGTCCCTGTTCGAAAGAGATGCCCTGCTCGAGGGACTCGTTGATCAGTGTGACAGCGTGGGCATAGTCGGCCGCGTCGAGGGCTTGCAAGGCCAGCAGGAGAGTTTGGTCGCCTTGACTAGGGTTTTCGGGTAAGGTCGGGTGGGGGCCTGGAAGCGAACGCTTAAGCTGATAGATCCTTGAAAGCAAAATATAGCACGGGAGACTTACGTGGGCGGAATGCAGCGAAGTAGGCAGAAATGAAGGTGAATGAAGGTAATCTTGGTTCGCGTTCCTGTAAGGGAATGACAACAGAATATCAGTATTGTCACTGGCTCGCTATAAGTTAACAAAATTTTCACCGACCTTCGTGATTTCAGCAGCTTTGCCTGTAGCCAGTGTCTTGAGCACCCGTTCTACAGCGGCTGCTGTCGTCTGGTTCTGGAACTTGTCCAGGATCGTGGCGGCCGTGAAATCTAGACCCAGTGTCAGAAATGACAGGGAAACGTCGGGATGTAGGAACAAACCTCTCAGAGCCTCTTCTAACCGCCCGAGACCCTCGCATGCCATTGCCCGACGGTTGAGGGCTTTGACGTATTTCGAGTCGAGCGCTAAAGCGGCGTCGCAGTCTTCGATGACTTTTTCGAGTTGAGGAGGGGAGAAGTTGACATAGCCTAGATAAGGAGAAATGTCAGTTTTGAGGAAATGGCCCAAGCGGAGGTGTATAAAACATACAGGCAGCACGGTTGCTGTAGAATACAGGTTCTGGCGTTGGGGATATTTGGATAGCGCGAGTGTAGAGGTCGGCCGCGCCAACGAAGTCGCGTGCCTGATATGCTGCATTTCCCTTTGCTTTTAGAGAGGTGGCGATTTTGGTTCGTTCCTGAACAGAGGATAAAGTTACACTGAGTTCAGGATATGCGTGACGGGTCAAACGAACCTCTGCTGGCAGAGAAGCGATTTCCTCAGCCGACAGTTTTTCATAGTCTCCATCTATACATAACTTTTGTCAACTCTTAAAACAGTGATCATACAGATTTTGGACTAACCCTTGGTCTCCTCGACCTTGGGTTTCCTCTCCTCTAGAATTGGACCATCAGAGTCACCGACCTTCTTGCCAGTCTTCTTGGCGCCCTTACTGCCCGTCTTCTTCTTCTTGTCCTTTCCCGGCTTGCTTGTCTCGCCAGCATCTCCCGTTGAGGGTGGCTTTGACGTGGAAGCATAGTATGCTACACCGACACCTGCAACGGCCACAGCAGCGGCTGCGATGACGATAGTCTTTTTGTGCTCCGAGACGAAGTCTGTAACGCGCTCGAGAACGGTGGGGGAAGTGTTTTCGGGGACATGTAAGGGGGGCATCGCGGCCTTTTGGAAATGAGCAGGGATTGAAGAGGAGTTGCCGGGAATGCGCGTCACCGAACCTGTGAACGTCCAAAATTTGTTTCTCTTAGATGACTAATCTGACGTAATTATTTTATTTGCTGATTTTCGTTGACGCTTATCCTGTTCCCCTCCCTCCATGATCATTCAATTCAAGGATCTGTGATTGTCAATCGATGCCCTGCGACCTACCTTATAGAATGACACTGGGCACTCGCTCTGTCTAAGAATACATCTGCTGTTAAATACTCAAGCCAAGCTTTGCCATCTGCCTCATGGTCATTTCCTATCAATGCTTCGAAGAGACCCTTCGCAGCTCTGTAGGACGCTATGAGCTTTGGGAATGTTCTACCACTAAGCTGTGAAAGTAATTATCGACTAATAATACCGGACTTCCCTCAGAAGAGCTTTCTCTTCACGGACAGAAGACGGGGGGAAACACTAATGGTCCGACTTACTCAGTTCAAGGTCTGTCTAGTCTATCTCTCTCAGGATCGCCGGACGCTTGGAACCACTTACATGGACGTCGCGCAAGGTTGAGCCACGATTCTTCGCTCTTAAAAGAATCGAGTATCAGGACCCATCGTCGTACCCTTCTCAAAGTTCAGCACCCTTGTAAGGTGCCTTGAAAGGCAAGGTATTCGATGAAGAACTTTCTTTCGCGCTGGGATGCGGTGTATTCCTATGCTCTGAAGTAGTGTGGTCCTCATAACTTATACGTGCATAGAACTGCCAGGACAGCTTCGAATCAAAGATATTTCAATCCGAAATCACCTCCCCACTCCCTCTTTTTCATTTCCTTGGTTTGTGCGAGCACCTGAGGCCCTGTATGACTGAGTACTGAGACTACTCAGAGGCTATCGGCCGTTACTTCTCCGCTCTCGATAGGACCTACCACTGGGTACAGTCTGTCTCGCTCGCCAATGCCGTCTTCGATCCGCCTCCATTTTCGACAATAGATGTAGAAGGCGTTATACCCTCCTCACCTGCCTCAGAAACGGGGAGTACCTGCTCCCTGTGCTCCCTACATTCATGCCGGAACCCATGCTACGAAGACGACGAACCCGACTACCCCCATTCTTACGCACCTAATGTAGATGCATACGAGTCATTCGATCATCGTGGGCACAGTGCACCCCTCACGCACTCGAACTTTTCTATCTATGATTATATCTACTATAACAGGCCTGATTCCAGTCATCCCTTTCAAAGACTGGGTCATATGCCCAGGACGCCATATGGTGCCGAGTATCAAGGTCCTCCTCAGCCATCGACAACACCAGCTGCCAGCGCTCCTTATAACAAATGTGACTCTAAGCATGTTCACCGGAGTCAGGATCTTGAATACGAAACACTAAGGACGGCATCACAATTCCCTTCCTCTGTCCAAGGCGGTCAACAATCTCCTGGCTTCAACTCCGGCACCAGGGCGAAACATTTTCCTGGATTCTCGGAAAACATCGGCGGATCGTCGTATACCGGCAATGCAGAGTATCAGTGGCCCCCTCAACCTTCGGTAGCAACACCTGCCAGCACACTTTATTCACCCCCGTTCCATTTTCTCGTCATTGATAACAGTGTTCGCACCTCAAAGGTGGGGTCCGGGAATTCGTATACATCACTCGTTCAAGACTCGTACAATGACAATTCAAATATGTACTACCAATTCACCCACATATGCCCACCAGGGTGAGTGCACTTGCTCTTCTTCAGAATACGAGGGCAGATCATTACACGGGGCCGGTAGCAGATCCTGATAAAGATTATGCCGAGGAACAGCAATACAGGTTTTGCGGAACTTGTAAGCGTACCTTCGAGCCATTCAATGCAACAGAAGTAGACACGGACAATTTCGATGAATCCCCTTCAAGTATATTCCAGTTCGGCTACGAAAGTAGATTCCCAGTGCCTCCGACTGGCACACAACGAGCCCCTGCTGCCGAGCACCATCACGTCAACCATCTAGTCCGCTATTTCCAGTCAGAAACTGCTACAAAATCGTACTTGTGAGTCTTTGTCGGTCAAATTGTATGACTGTCTCTTACTATCTGTATGATAACCCCAGCGCTCACTCAGGCAACTCTGGAGACATAGGGGGTGCATCTAGTCCTGCTGCGTGGTACCCACCATCCTACCCTGTTTACTACACAACTGATGGAAACCTTCTCGGCGGACAACCCATCTATCTTGTTCCGCGCGACTCAGATGGTAAATAGTAACACCAAACCTTTTTAGCTTCGAAGCCCTTACAGTTGAATTTAGTGAGGCCCAACACGAAAGCCAGTCCTAGCAGAAAGGCAAAAAAGGGCATTAAATCTTTATGGAAATTTTTATCCTCGAAGATTTGACCTTCCAAAGAGGGCGTAGGGGAAAACGTTACAATCCAGCATGGCAGCGATCTCTGGGTAGAATTTTATCTGAATTTGGACCTCGTGAAGTTCACGAGTGTTGGTGCTCGAGGCGACTAATATTTGGAGAGACCATGCATAAAGAAAATGAATTATCATGTCATTGAGCAGGTTAAAATAACAGGAGATTATGCTACACTGGTACAAGAACGCGTCGTTATATACTTCTTCAAGTTTAGACGCGTCCAGTCTAGGTACTCGTAGGTCTTGAGCTTAACTGAATTCACCTTGAGTGCGCCTCAACGCTGCAGGGTATTTTTGGCTCGCACAGCCACACGTTTGCTAAATTCAGAACTAGTGTTGCCGAAGTTCAGTTCGGAACTGCTTCGGAGAACCGG
>NHYE01005512.1:0-37547 GCA_002938385.1 Gymnopilus dilepis | reverse complement strand
TGTGATGGGGTGTAGCAGAGAGGCGCTGGCTGGGTCTATAATTTTTGTGCTACGCATTGCTTCTGTTGCTTTGCTCTTTCCATCTCCTTCTTCTCCCATTGTCATTGTTATCCCTAACCTGACCTAATGCTGACTGACCTCCCTCTCCCACCTTTCTTCCTTCCAGCCCACTTGACGTACCCAAACCCAAATTCCACCACCACCAATTCCCCAGCCAGTGCCAGCTTACAACCCTCACAATACTCCCCGCATTCTCAACCCTCCCAACACTCCCAACCCACACAATACTCCCAGCATTCACAACACTCCCCAATCCTCCCCATCCCCTCCCTCCCGAACCCATACGTCCTCCCGCACCCACTGTCCTTCTCATCGCATAATCACCCGTCGACGCCGAGTCCGCCTTCTTCTGCGAATATGGGGATGGGCAGCTTTGGGTTTGGGGTGCAGAGGAGACAGGTTCCTGAGAATTTTATTCAGGCTCCTCCTGTGCAGGGACATGCGGGGTCTTCTTCCAACTCCAGCTCGGGTGCTGGGCCGCAGTGGGCGTCAACCCCAGGTTCAAGTACCAGTGCCACGCACTCACAGGCTTATGGATATAATCACAGCCATACACACTCACATACGCATACGCCGGATGAGATCAGGAGGTTCCGCGAGCGTCTTGATACGGCGCTCGTTGGGCTGAGTAGGCCTGATGAGCCGCTTGTTTTGGTGCCTGAGCTGGGTGGGCAGAGTGCAGGAGACGAGGACGATGAGGAAGAAGAAGACGAAGAGGAGGAGGAGGGTGAGGAGGATGGAGTAAATATGGACGAAGATGAAGACGAAGACCCAGAAGATGAGGAGGAGGAGGAGGAAGACGACGAAGACGAAAACATCCCTCCTCACCCTCACCCTCAAGCCTCCACAATATCAGAACCGCCAATGTTACCTCCTATCCCGACTGTCTCTGGCGCTATCGACGTGGACGTCGTCGATGTTGACGTTGATTTTCACTCTGGAGACGAAGAAGATTCAGCGCAAGATCCAGATGAGGATGTGTACTTGCATGATCGTGTCGATGTTGAGGATAATGAAGATGAAGACGGGGATGAAGATGAGGATGAAGATCTCACCTCTGAAGGCGACTCTGACGGAGACGACCATGGAGCAGACGAAGTGGATGAGGACGAAGACGACGACGACGACGGAAGTGTTCACATTCAACTTACCGACCTCTCGCCGTTACCGTTGTCGTCCTCGTTGGCTGCTAGGCTCTCACCGCCGCCGAGGCTGCCGTTGGATTTGCCGAGTCTTTATGGGTCTCATTCTGGCTCTGGTTCTGGCTCTAGGCGGGTTAGGAATAGGAATGGCAATGCGAATGGCAGCAGCAATAGCAACAGGAGTGGAAGTGGAGGTCAGACGGGGAGTTTGTTGGGCGATCATCCTCTGCCAAGCCCGATTTTGAGGGATCTGCATAGTTGGATGGAAGAGCGTGAAGGGAGTAGTAGTGGTAGCAGTGGAGAGGCTTCAAGTCACAGTGGATCTCAACAGCAGCAGCAGCAGCAACAGAGACAGGCTCAGCCCGAGATAAGAGATCACCGGGGACAGGGTTGGGGATGGGGTTATAGTGATAATGAGAGCTGGGGGCCGTCTTCTGCGTCTGGGTCTGGGTCTGGGAGCTCTGGCCCCAGTTCTGGCTTAAATCTGAGTCGGCGGTACCAGCCTGCTTCTGGGGGCTCTGGGTCTGCTTCGGGAAGCGGTAGAGGTGGAGGAGCGGCGAGTGAGGAGGCAGGGAACGATTGGGCGTTTTATGATCATTTGAATATGTTCACTGCTACACTAGGTGGTGACAACACTGGTGCTGGTTCTACACCTACTCCTGCGCCTACAGCCACAGGTCCTACCACGACTTCAGCGGTATCCTCACCCTCATCGTCAACTTCGACCGCGGCACCCGCTCCTTCTACCTCGCAGCAGAGAGCCGTCCGGTTCTCGTACCAGTCTTCACCCCATTCTCATTCTCAACCTCAACCTCAACCCCAGCGCCGGTCTTTTTCTCCCGGACTGGATCGAGGCTTCGGATCGCCATCCGGCTCTGCGGATGCAGGTACGGCGAGTGGTGGTAATCCTGCTTCGTCATCTTCTTCCAATTCCGCGGGGTCTACTGGGAGAGGTGTCAGGTTCGCTCCGTTTGCGAGTGCGAGGATGTGAGTCGCCTTTCTTTCTTTCTTTTTTCTTTTCACTCTTTATGGTTGTTCTTGGCGTGATGTCCATTTTGGATTAAGAAAGGGAACTGACTTTGGACTTTTTGCCTTTTATGTTGGGTATTTAGCTATGGAAATCCGCCCTCTGCGTCGACCACTCCGACTCCCACTCACGAACAGGAGGATATGGACCTTTCGTTTGCCAGCTTGATTGCGAATGCTGGTGATGCTGCCACCACTGCAGGGTATCCTTTGCCTTCGCCTCCAGCTTCCGCAACTACTGCGAATAGGAATAGCACTCTTGCCACCACCTCCGCCTCCAGCAGCTCTGCGCCTCGCGCGCATTCTCCACTGTTTTCTGGAAACACCCAGGCGCAGTCTCAACGCCAGAGTCAGACGACTCAGAGCTTATTTGCTTCGTTCTTGTCGTTTGATAGTCTTTTTGGGCCGCCTTCGCCTCCTGTCGGTGCTGGTATGAATGCAAATGCAGGTGCATATACCTCCACGAGCAGCACTGGCAGTGGTGCAGATGCTGGCGCAAACGCACCGTCGAGGTTGTCGCAAGCCCGTCCTCCTTCGCCGCTTTGGCCATTTGAACCTCCTCCAGTGCCCAGCACGTCGTCTGGGACCTCCTTGTCATCCTCCGCTCATCAATATCAACCTCAGCAACAGCCACAAGGCCAGCAGCAGCAGCAGCAACCACAACAGGAGCAGCAGGACGATGACAATGCTTCCGCTTCCTCCGGCCTCTTCAGACCCCGGTCGCTCCGCTCCATGCCCTCCCTTTCTTTTTCCAATTCTTCTGTTACCTCCCGACCGAGACTCGGGGCGTCTGCGTCTCTTGTCAGCGAAAATGCGGATCATACATATGCCGGTGATGTGGCTGCGAGGGAGACTGGGGTTGGCAGTGGTAGTGGCAGCAGTAATGTTGTTAGTGCAGGGGCGGGTGTGGCACATAGACACGGGCGTACTCGTACGCTTGAAGACTTCATTGACGAGAGGCTGAGAAATCCAGAGGGGTTGGACAGTCCTGAACCCGTTTCTGGATCTGGCATTGGGTCTATGGCGACAGGGACGGCCACAAGTTCCCGTTTCGAGAGGTTCAGGTCGCTTTATGGTCCTCAGGATAGCCCTTCCTCTTCCACATCAGCAGCAGCACCAGGACCTGCGTCAAATACCTCGACTACGGCCTTTCGACGTTCAGGTGTTACCTCGTCAAGTGAGCGAGATTCGGAGATGTCCGTCTTGGACTCTACCATTCTTGGACGGAGGGGAAGGTGGGGGCTGCCTATGCTTTCCACACCCTCAACTACCACAGCGGGAGCGTCAAATGCACCACCTCAGAGTGCTGATAGTGACTTGACCATGGATGGGGGAATGAATGTCTTTGGGTCCTACCAAAGTGGGAGTGGAAGTGCCGTTGGTCAACATTCACCATTGTCGCTAAACTTTGCTGGCCTCTCTGGTACAGCAGGACCGGGAACTGGTGGTTCACGAGAGGACGCGTCCGCGTTGGCGAGTACGCCTGAGATGGAGTTCTTGGGTCACTGGAATGTGTTCGGCGGAGGTGATGCCCATCAATCATCAATGTCAGCATCAGCATCCGCGTCCAGTCAAGGTGCGAATCCTGGATCACAGCATCAATATCAATCTCTGGCTTCAGCGTCCATGGACGACTCGAGTACGACAACATGGCCAGCGACGACATGGCCGAGCTCGACATCTCAGACCGCTCCGTCTTTACCTAGGCGGCCGAGCTTCCGTGACATGATGGAGGGTGTGGTCGGCAACAGTACGCCAGACGACAGTGCCACAGCTACAACGACGAACTTTTGGAATGCGACGCAGGCCCCGCCTATGCTCCCTCCTCCTGATCTGGGCGATAATCTTGGAGGTGCATTTGATGCTGAACAGCGCCATGGCGGTGGTCAACAGTCGCAAAACACTGCCTCCTCTGCTTCTGCAGCTGGCACGTCTTTCTCTATGCAAGATGTCGACATGAACTATGACAGCGGGCTTACAAGTCAAACTGCTCAGCCGTCACCAGAAAGTAGCGAAGACAGCATGGAGAATTTCGAGTTTGTCATTGAGCCGAGGCCACATCATTTACCTCCTTCTCGTGGTCCTTCGACACACCTGGCGACCTCTTCTGCCACCGGGACTAGTCGGGGAGCAGTCTCTCATAATGCTGAGGCGCGTATGGCCCGCTTCCATGAGCTCAGAGCAGCACGCGAGAGAATAATGGCAGATCGGCTGAGGTCGGAGGGCAGAATGAATATGGAAGAAAGACAGAGGGAGAGGGAAAGGATTAGAGACTTCAGCCAGTCATCCGATACCGAGACCATGAGGACGAGACTTGGTTTTGGTAGGATGAGGGCTCCGGCTCGTCTACAAGGGCAGCTTGAAGGTCGAAATAGTGGCAGGGATATGCCGTCACCGATTGCTAGTCCAACTGAAGAACGCGATCCGATCTTTGTAACAGGTGTGCGGGCAAGAGAGGATTCCTTGGAAAGACTGCGGCGTACGAGAGCACAGCTCCTTGCTGCCAGTGGCCGTGGAGACAACAACAATACCTCAACCACCAGCACGAACAACAATAACGCCAGTTCTTCTGCCTCCTCTGGTTCAATGAGCACCCAGATGCATACGGATTCCTTCCCTTCTACTCTTCGTGAACGGCGTCAGCAAAACTTTGCGAACTTCGACCCCGAATCTTTCGCACCTGGTCCTTTCCGAAATACCCTGATTCATTTCAGGAACACGATGAATCCCCAGTCTCAGTCATCGACAACCTCCACTGCTCGCCCTCCTCCGCCCAGTATTCCTCCTCTATCGTTCGGTGACAATTCGCTGTCGCGTGATAGGCCTTCCGGTAGTGGGTCAAGCCAACAGCAAGAATCTTCTCGCACCCCCAATGCAAGCACTTTGGCATCTGATATTCTCTATTCACTTGGACGATCGCGTACCATATCATCGCCCTCGTCTGCCATTGCAGACCCATCTATGTCAAGGCCTGGTGGTCCCCGAAACCCCACCATCCAGCCTACACGAGTACTTCCACGTTCTTTTGCTTCAGCTCGTGCAGCCAGCCAGCTGTCGAACAGTAATGAGAGTAATGCTGCTAGGGGTGGGTCGTCCAGCGGACGTGCAGACTTGCATTCCTTCATGTCTCGTCATGCTCGTATGGAATCCACCAGGGTGGACGATGCGGGCGAAAGTAGTTCTGCCTTCCCTCTGGCAAGGTTTGGACGTGATGCACTACCCGGTCCAACCAGGAGACCAATTCCAGGACAAAGACCAGCCAGCACGTATGTGGAGCCCATTCGGCCAGACGGACGCAATACAAGTCGCCAAGCACAGTTCATTGAACATTTCCGGCGTGAGCACGGTATGGCGTCCCAGCAATCTGCTGCCTCCCATGATTCTGAAGGCCCGAGCAATGGGGATCAACCTCACCTCCATTCCCGTCGCATCCTCACTCGAAACTCAACTGTCTTTGGCATGGACTTCGGGGAGGGTGGTGAGCTTACAGAATTGGATGGTCGAAGACGTATTTTCAGGACGGAGAATCCTGCCCAACGTCGTAGACACGTACATATGGATTTGTCAGAAGACGAGACCACGCAGACGGATACCTCTACCCCTGCCATCACAACTGCCAGTCGACGTAGACTCCTTCGCATGCAGGCTCCGGAAATGATGATGTTCTCTAGAGGTTTCAGGGGTGGTAGGGCACTTGGTGACTTCATGGTGTGTATCTTTTCGACCTGGTATGCCAGTCCTGTGATTGTCCTTACCTTCCCTTCAGCGTGACGAAGACTTCGACGATTCGTATGAGAGTCTGCTGTCGTTATCACAAGCTCTCGGAGACGTGAAACCTCGCTCGACGCCGAACGAAATCATTGACAAGATGGAGAAGGCGGAGTACAAGGATTGGGCCACTCCCGATAGTGACAAACGGTGTCCAATTTGCCTGGATGACGTGAGTCTCTTCTGCTTCTTTACTCTAATGCATGTATTCATCTATCTTTCCCTCTTTTAGTACGGTGCAACCGATACAGTACTCAAGCTCCCTAACTGCTCTCACTGGTTGCATCAGGACTGCCTACACGTAAGTTTTTCTCTTTTTTTCGGGTTCAAGTATTTACTGACTCGTATTCTTCCCTTTTTTCTCTCTGTGTAGCAATGGCTCACGAATGCCAATACTTGCCCTGTATGCCGCAAGTCGGCCGTCCAAGCTTCATCTTCCTCCAGCTCTACTGCCTCAGCCTCAAGGCGACCCCGTCCTTTCCGCAATCGGGTCGCGGATGCTTACCCAACCCGCCCATCCGCCCTACCTGGCGCATCTAACACTCAAACCAATGCGCAAACTACTACTCCGCCTCAGCCGACACCTACTAGGAACGTTTTCGGAGGACTGAGGCGACGTTCGCTGCTTGGTCCTCGGCCTAGTAACGCTAATGGTAGCGGTCCTTCTGGCAGCAATGCTAACGCCGATAACAGCAGAGGTCCAGGTCCCTCCAACACTAACCAGAATCAAAACAATGAAAACAACAATGACGGCAATTCCAGCTCAGGAGATGCATCTCCTGGTAACTTTTGGTGATATCCCTTCCGTATCCTGCAACCACGCGTAAACGACTTGGTACCGTGACCAGTCGCTCATCCTTGTTTCTGAGTATGTAAACCGATGCATCTTTTCTCTATTTTTCTGTATCATACACGTCCGACATTTCATGGCACTAGCACTTTCCTTGCCCTCTTCTTTTTGCAACCCATCTCTCACGGTTGTTCATCATCTGTCTATATGTTTTCTCTTTCCTCACTCCCATTCTCTCTCTCCTTGCAATTTCATACAGCATTTGTAACTTAAATTTTCTTTGCATTGTTTCCTTACAAATTCTCTCGTGTCTCTGTTGCATGTACTTAACGATCTATGGTGTTAATATTCTCAATGAAATCCCGAGCTATGCCCTCTCTCTGGTCGTTCCTTCATAGGGACCTCGCCGATTATCAACCATCCATGCAGAATGCATGTTTACAGCTTACTCACACTGATAAGTTTGAAGCATTGCATTAGCAGGATGAGGTACATTGTGTGTTATAGCAGCATGTAAGATAGAGAGACAGAGGGCGGCAGCAGAGGGGGTGTGGCGGAAGTATATCACGCCCGCAATTACATGCCTCCAACACAGAGAAAATAGGGAAAATGAAGTAGGGATACACAGAGAAAGATGGATGTGTCAGTGTCCAATCAGTCGTACTTCTTCATCGCCTCATCCAAAGCCGCTATATCGAATGGTAAATCGATATCGCCAAAGGAAGAGTCGGGATCTCCATCTGCTGGTTCTGGGAGAGGCCCAGGTGAGGGTGCACGAGCTGGAGCTACATGTACTGGAACTTGAGGAGGAGGAGGACGGATGTTAGAAGAGGAAGCAGCCGCCGTTCTCGTAGCCCCGCGAGGGTGCTGAGCTGGCGCTGGGTTTTCCGCAGGTCGATGGAGGTAGTTCCTACTTGAGTCTGCCGATACCGGCTTGGTGGCATGATAAGCAATTGAGCTAGAGGCAATGGCTGAACGTCCTCCCGCAGAACCTGGATCAGCAGCTGACTTCGAAGCCATCTCCGTCTTAGACTTCGGCACGCATCCAGCCGTATCCTTTTCGACCTTGACGTGAGTCGGCATCTGCATCTGGCTCGACTGAGACGAAGCCTGAGGCTGAGAGTTAGTAAGCAAGGGTGGCTTGAAGCCTTTCTGCTTCTTTGGCAATTCCCCGGTCTTTTGCTGCATGGAGGAGGGGTACGTGTGGGTACGCCGCATCCCGAGCGGTGGTGGACGAGAAGACTGTTGAGAGGATGTCGGAAGTCCAAGAGTAGCCTTAGGGTTTTGTGAGCCCGTATGACGTGACGATTGCGGTGGAGGGTCTGGATGTGGCTCGGGCTTCGGTATAGGCGTAGCTCTGATATTTCCTGGGTATCCTGGATATGATGTTCCTGCAGAACGTTCCTGTCTAACTTGGCCATGAAGTGGCTTTGAAGAAGACGCCTGAGAATTAGAGTAAGGAATTGGATTTGGGTGTGCTTGAGGTTGATGATGAGAAGTTGGGATGACGGTGGATGCGGACGCGGACGTGACAGTGGATGACTTGCCCTGGGATTGTTGCACCAAGAGAGGATGCAGTCTAGGTGTCCTAACAGATTCGGGTGTGGGTGTAGGGTTCACATTATAATGCCCATGATGATGTAAAGATGAGGATGAGGACGCTGGCGCAGGTAACGCTTCCTGCTTCACGTCCCTCTGCAGAGGGATGGCGGGCAAGACAGGTGGTGGCATTCGCAGCTGGGACGATGTCTTTGGTTGATCGTCCATATCCACTTCAAGATCAGCGGTTCGTACGTCCTCCTCCTTCATCTTTCCCTTGTCCTTCTTGCCATCCTTCGGGATTTCGGCGTGGCTTTTCTGCCTCTTTGCGTCCTTCATATTTTCTGATGTGCTCCCATGGCTCTGGACCCTGGGGCGCTTCTGTGCAGTCATAGCGGTCCGAATTGACGATGAAGAGCCCGTCAGTATGTTAGAAGAACTGACACTCTTTGTTGCTCGCGGCCGAAGCCCGGCATTTTCATCGAGGCGTTTTGCAACGCCTTTGACGATGTCGAGGAACTTCTCTGGGTTGTTGGCGTCAAAATATGGCAGTGGTGTCCTAGGGGGTAGAGGAAGGTTTGTTACATCTTTGCTTGGGGCATTCGAGGAGGAGCGGGGGCGGGATTTGGTGTCAGACACGCGACTTCGGGATGGTGGCCGAGAAGAAGGTCGAGTAGACGTCGAGTCAGATGTAGAAGCTCTGTGTGGGTGTCTGGGCCTCGATGCAAATACTGGCGAATCGTAGGCAGAAGTGCTTGACTTATCTGCTGTGCTGAGTAGAGAAAACCCAGGAATTTGGTCGTAAGAAGCTTCCCGCTGCCATGCTGCGCCACTGGGTGAGCCAAGCAATTGAAAGGTGTTTGAAGGAACATAAACTCACTATTTCGTGCCTTCAATGACTTCACGTCATCTTTACTGGAATCAATGAGCTGATTCAACGCCTGGCATGCCGTTTGGGAGCCTTGCCACTTTACGTGGTCGTAGTCATCGTCCATATCCTTCCAACCCAGCCTTTCGGTGTTCACCCAGGGTGGGTCTTGGTCCTCCTCGTCAAAGCTCAATGGCGAGAAGATGGCCGAACCCTGGTGCGAAAGACCTGAAGAGCTTGACGTAGAGGCTGATGAAAGCGATGGAGTGGCAGAGCGAGCTCTGTAGGTGCTGAAATCCATTATTGTCCTCCCAATTGTTTCCGACGCAGTGACAGCCTTTCCTTTGCCGTATTCGGAAAAATCTTGCCACCCACTGTTATCTTGAGTGACTGAGAAATTTTCAAAAGCTTGATTCTTGTAGGAGGGTCTTCGAAGAAAGAAGTTGCCTATGGACGCAGTGGGGAGCGAATTGGCGGTGATGGCGGTTTCGGTGAAGCGGCAGGCTGCTGCCGCGGCGCCGCCAGACTTGTTGCTACGACCACGTGATGTTGATTTCTACGCGTCGCGTCTCGGTCTCCCAGCCACCCCCTGTCTGCAATTCAGCGCTTACGCCAAGACATTGAAATATATATTTCTGTGAATTCCTCCGTAGTTATTAGGCAGTCTATTAGCTTTATATAATGGTATGCATGTAAAAGGTCTCATTCTGAAGTTTTTGAACAATTCATGTTCATTATACATTGATTCCATATGATACATAAATTAGGGTACGTATTACTAGAAAATCTAATTGCCTAAACTCGGAATTACGTGTGAGTGGCGATATTGCTCGAATACGCGACCTGACTGAAGGCCAACCAAAAATATCAGAAAGAACATGACTACACTAGCCAAAGTACTATACTGAGCGAGATCATTGGTGTCAGTTTGTACGGCCGTGATGACTTCCCCATGGACCGTGGAAACTAGCGCCTTCCTTCGTCTTCCAAATCCCTTCTGAGTCCCTGCCGCCTTTGCGGCCTTCTGAGCCCTAAGACGTCCGAACGAGAAGACATATGGAAACGCCAGACCAAAATTCTTTGAAAGTGCTGGAAGTCCATCGATGCTGTACACATTATGTGATTGCCACCAATGCCGCATTCCTTTGGGGTTGATGTCGTTAACAGCGTCGGATGGTACATCGTTAGTTTCTACTGGTGATATAGGGGGAGAAGCGACGTCGTCTTGGTCTACCGTCTCTTTCTTCTCCGCCCAGTCGATGAGCTGCCTCCTATGTGAGATGAATTGATAGTATGGAACTGTGTAGCCACAAGTCTAATAGTATGCCTGATCAGCATTGACTCTAGCAGGATATGAGGTAGTGGCTCACTGTTCCGACTTTGGTTATGTCCAGTCCGACGACAGCACGAGACCCGGGTAATCGGCTTTCAGAGTTCACGAGCGCTTCGTACTCCGGACTTCCAAGTTCGTAGAAAAACCCTGCAAAAGATGTATCCTGATTAGAAATATGCCCTAGTCGATTGTTCGGTTATCTGACCCTTTCCGTAAAGACGGACGATGCGAGCGGGCCCCTCGAAGGCGTGGAAGAGAATAGTGACTCTTCCATTCTCTCTGATATGTGCGACCGTCTCGGCGCCTAAGGAAAAATGGCGATCAACACGGAAGCGAAGCCGGAAGGCGAAGGGCTTACCCGACCCAGACAGATCCTCGTACCACACTCGACGTCGGTTGACAATATGGAAAGTGCCTTCTATAGACTTGGGAGAAAGATTTACATGTCCCTGAGGTGAGAGTGGGGCAGAGGCCACCCAGAACATCTGCTGGTCTAAAATCCAGGAGACGAGGTGCTCCGGAATTTCGTCGAAATACTGACCCATATCGAAGGTGGACGTCTGGTAAGGGGTGCGCTAGGTGAGGACCGTTCCTTACCACCCACTCACCTGACGACTGCCCTTCTTAAGTAGATTACGGAACGGGGACACACAAAAAGAAATCCAAATCGACGTTATCCGTCTAAATCGAGTCCTGTTCATCGGCTTGTGCAGGTTTGGAAGATATGGTCCGTAGGCCCGTCCCTACCAAAATGACGGCCTTAGATTAAGAAATCACGATAGAGGTGCCGCATTACTTGAATTGTCTTATCGAGACGTCATGCTGTCCTGCCGCCGGTAATGTAAAGTACCGCAGTCAAGGCAGTGATGGCATTTAAGGAACGCGATCGCTTCTGACAGGATAAGGATCCTTAACACCGCAAGTGAATGAAGGTAAACTGGTCCGGTGATAAGGAGCGGCAAGATGTTTTTATTTCCTTTAGTTTTCCGACCTAGTGGCCAATCCTACGAACTAATCAACCCTTCAAGCTTCAAGTACACATTTGGACGACATGGCGGTCCTCTGGGGACTACGAGGCCATCTGAGGAGTCTACTTGACAGTTCGGACATCGTCCTCAGCATGCAAGGTATTTAATGATCTCGG
Organism: Gymnopilus dilepis; assembly: GCA_002938385.1. NCBI lineage: Eukaryota > Fungi > Basidiomycota > Agaricomycetes > Agaricales > Galerinaceae > Gymnopilus > Gymnopilus dilepis. The sequence continues at coordinate 25,877 of NHYE01005512.1, read as the reverse complement.
ATAAACTACACACTGGTCAAGTGGTAAGGACTACACGCCGAAGACAAAGGATTTGCGATACAAATTGGACTAGAAGGGCAATTCAAAAGCAGGTGCCTCTCCCGTACACGTCGGCCCTGGAACGAAAATGCTTTCAAAGAGCATTTACTGTTTTGATTAGTTTTGCAGTGAAAAATGACACCTGGCGTCGAACAATACCGTCATGTTCGTCATATTATGCTGAGCAAGGTGACGGCCATGTTTTCTTTGACGGCATGACCCAGGTAATATTAAAAATCTAGAGTCAAATTTCCGCTCGCCCACAAGAAATTTGCCTCCCTATAATCTTCCTAGAATGTTCACCTCCTTTGAAAGCGGCCATTCAAGTTATTAGTAGGAACGATAGAGCCTATCAGCGTGGGTCGGCCTACCATCGTGACCGAGACCTTGGACTTCCATGTTCTGCTCAATCACTGCTTCAGCATCCGTCATTCATTCAGCTCAAGTCGCCAAGCGTCCGCCAAGGCTAAGCGACAGCTGCGTATTTCTATAGCCCGAGAATATGGGCACCACGTTTGGGACCGGGAAGCCTTGAGACTACTTATTCGAGGTGGCGCACTTTTGCGTTCAATTGCACATGCTTACCCTGGTCAGCAGCCTTCCCATGACCCTTAGAGTGTCTGCTAAGTTTCGGACTCTTTCAAAGCGTCTGGAGAAAGGGGAGAAAGGGGTATGAGAAGCGCTGCCCTTTTCAATCCGTAAGCGACAAAGTTTGTTGAGTCTCGATTTCAGTCATCGCCATGAACCGATAGATAGGACACCGCATGTCTACAGGAAGTCGGGACGACTCACTGGTGAAGAAGCCCACTGGCTTCGAGGTGCGACCCGCGATAGGCCGCAGAGAAATAGGCACGCGTGGTATTAATCTCCAAGTTCTCTAACTACAGAAGTGGAAGGAAGCTGAGAGCCTCTGTACTCACCCCAAGAACCGCGAATGGCTCAATTCGCTCTCCACCAACAGTGCTTTCATAAATCTCCCGCAAATTAATGAAAAATCGATATCAGGGAGGGAGGCAGGTACATACCAGTGCAGCAGGGCGTTGGAGTTCCCCAGACGTAAGTTGTGCGGTGCCTGAGGAGCAACGCTGGCCGTCGCCCATCTCTGTGCTCGAGTACGTACGTCGTACTTGAGTTGTGAGGTGGGTGGCTGAGCACAAGGCTCCTGACCCCGGGAAAGACCGCCTTCCGATCATTGCAATGCCGTTGACTTCCTTCCCGAAGGGACTGAGAAGAGACCTCAGACGGGGGGCGCTATTTCTGCATAGTGAGCGACAGCTGTGGTCGTACCACCCTTCAGCGAACCACTGAAGGCTGCCGCGGCAGGACTGATAAAGCAGCTAAAAATAGAACACATAATAAGCTTTGCTCAACCGCGGCAGGTTCAGACTAAGGATGTCAGCAAAAGAATAGAGTCATTCATATCTTATGATCCAAATCGTCGATGTTCGAAGCAGATGCTATTGTGAACCCAGATTGTAAAGAAAATTGTGCTATAATAAGCAGGCTCTAACGAAATTATAAGATGAAGTAGGAAACTCGAAGTGAAAGTTGTACAGGCGAAAAGTTTGTATCTAGAGTCTAGATGCAATGCGCTCTAATACAGAATTGATGTTGGACGTTACAATGTACATTGGATGTTGTGATGAATGAATAAATGAAGAATAAGTCATGATCAGTGCTAGTGGATACAAATGATGATGATGATGAATGAAATCCGAATGAAGTGATACAAGTCCTTGCCATTGTGGGGTCGTGAGGAGAGAGGAATGCCCAATGATGAAACCCAATGTGAGGAGAGATAAGAAAAAGAGATGAGACGAAGAGATGAGACGAAGATCAGAGGAAGATCAGAGGCGGGAGAGGGGAGACGAGAGACGGAAGAACAGAGAGGAGAAGAGAATGGAGGTGCGACCCGCTGGGGTCTACGGAGAGGTTTATCTTGGAAAGATAATTCGCCTTGTACTGGAATGGAGCTTCATCGCCGTCATTGTTAACGAACAAACAGGTTGTTCGACTCGGGCGGGCACATCATTCAGTAGTACGTACTGCCGCTATCAGCGCATGCAGCCTTCAATTAAGCCAGAATCTCGTATTTGTCCCAGTCAGTGAACGGTTCCGCGGCCATGGTGGGCTCGGCAGAAAAGTTCTGCGGAGCAAAATTATCGAGGATGTACTGGAATGGAGCGACTTCGCCAAAGTTGTTGTAGCTGTTGTTAGCGAACATGTTGTTCGCGTCGGCGGGCAACGTCATTCCGTACTGCTGCTGCATCTGCACGTCGTCTGTGAAGAGATGCAGGTCGTTCATGTCGAGACCTGATTGGTGAAGCGCGAGCTGGACGTTGTACAAGGCATCACTACTGAAGTTGTTGGTAGGCTGGGCGGGGGCAGTGTATTGGGGATAGGCAGGTGCTCCGTATTGCATGCATTGCTCCTGGGGAGCTGGCATGCCGTACTGGAGAGGGGTCTGAGGGAGGGTCTGGGGGAAGTTGAAAGGCGAGAAAGGGGTGTTGGGAGTGTTGACCGAGTATGCCTGGCTTTCGGGGCTGGACGAGTAGCTGTGTCCGAGAGAAGGCACGGGAGAGGGGCTGGTGGACTCCAATTTGTAGGTCGGGATCTGGGGGGTGGCGTAGAAATTGGGGTGTTGGGAAGTGGGAGACATGACGAAGGCAGAGGAAAAGTCAGGGGGGCTGGCGGGCTCTTGCTTGCACGCGAATTCGGGAGAATGCTGGACGAAGCCGTTAAAAGCGGGAGCGGGGGTGAACTGGGAGGGCTGAGGGGGATATTGAGAGTAGGGCTCTACGTTCTGGGCAGCCGACGAAGTCCCCATTAAAATGTCGGCATAATCGTTCATGAGAGGCTCAGGGATCAGAGAGAGCGCGACCTTCTCGTACGCACCCGGATCTTTGCTCCAATGAGTCCAGCAGGGGTCGGGGACAGCGGTTGATGTAGCAATATCGAGCCAGCTGGTGGTAGGGGCATTGTCCAGCTGCTTGGGAGGGTAGACAGTGTCAGTGATGGCGCAGAAGCTCCCGACCTCGGCAGGAGAATCGGCCGAGTCGCTGCCAGACTCGATGTCCGTGAGGTCTGAGAGATCAGCGAGTTCGTCGGCCGAGGGGACGGGGGTGGGTTCTACGGGGACGGGTACGGGTTCAGGCTCTGGAGGATCAACTTTGAAAGAGGAAAACTGTTCGTAGACAGCGGCGTGATTCGAGTCCTCGATAACGTCGTCGACGATCTTGGGAACATGCTTAGCATTCTTTGCCTTCCTTCTGACTTTGCCCGCGGCTTTCCCTTCAACCCGGACTCGCGAAGGACCAGCAATGGGAATATCATCGACAACTACCGTATTCCGGATGCTGCGAGAGTTCGAGCTCTCGCTGGCTCGCTGTTTCTTCGAGTCCGAGTCCGAGTCCTGTGAAGCTCCCGGCTTAGATCCAGGTGTGTAGCCGTGTTTCTTCTGTCGGTGACGAGTATGCGAGGGCGAGTGTGGGGTGGAATAAGAGCAATCCGGACATTGGTAGATCCGGTCTTGCGTACTGTGCGAAGTATTTAATGGGGTGCACTGTGGTAGAAATTGAGTAGAGATACGTACTGTATACGCTTGTGTGCATTAAAATTGTGCTTGCGGCTTGGAAATTCTTTGAAGGAGCACCCCTCGAAGGGACACACCAATGTTCTGCACCGAGAAAAGATGGATTTTAATGAGTAAATCAAACTTGGAGGAACGATTGAAAGGCTCACTTAGCCTCATCACCCTCGTGGATATCATGATGTCGCTTCGCGGCGCTTTGCGAAGGGGAAACGCGACCGCATACGTCGCAAGTGAAGGAAGGCTTGACGTTGTTCTAGTGAAAACAATAGAAATGAGCCACTCAGCCAATGACGCGTCTGACAATAAGGAGAGCGGCTCACGTGAGATTCGCGTGCCGTTCGCGAGGCACGGGACGAGCGCTGAACAGGCATGGTTGGCGTTCAATGTAGTCGAAAGCTGTGGACGCGGGGGAGCGGGAGGGGGCTTGGGGGCCGCGTCGAGGGTGATTCTAGTGGTAATTGACTGTCCCACCGCCTCCCAATCGCTCTGGCTTTATACCTGCAGAGAAAAGTGGTGGATTGGTTTTGATGCGCGTCGGTTTAGCGAGGTATTTGCCATATATAGGTATGACCGCGCTGCGAGGCGGGATTTTTACCATCAAAGGCAAGAAAAAAGTGGGACTCCACCAATCCGGAGGAATCCGAGCGAAATTTCCCTCATACGGAAGGTCTCCTGATGTCAACAGCGTCCGCTCGGCTGAGGGCCAGCGACGACCAAGCCTTGTTCAGTGGCACAAAAGAAATTTCCTGTTCTCGGAAGGTTTGATCGTTGTTGCCTGTTTGTACCATCGCTGGCCCATCTGCAAAACGAAGTTGAAAAGACTCCGAGCAAGAGTGTCGGAGGTATTATCTAGATTGGAAGTTGCGTCGAGGAAGAATGTGAAGTGAAGCTGGTGTCCAGTGAGTGTATATCACATAGTTTAAGGTTATGCGTTATGCACCATCGTGCATCGTGCCAGATAGATCTGCTCGGTCGATTTAGTCGAAGAGGTTCACTCTAACTATGGCCCGCCTGCTACCAGTGACCCAATCAAGGCCAGTTCCTCTAGGCCAGAGACTCGGCATGTGAATATGTGATATCAATTCCTTCATCACTAATATCACTTTGGTTTGTCGTCCTGGGGTCATTGAAGATTAATTTCTGCGACATCACATGAGAAATGTCCGCCTTTGCCGCCTTTGACCTCCCACTAGCGACACGAAAAATTATGAGTAATGGTGACAACACCTATGTGGTTGGTCAACGTACAGCCCAAAGGTCCTCGTGAAGCCGACCTACGTGGGCATAGGGCATAAGGGCCAAAGGAATCACAAAAGCATACCGTGTCGTGTAGTACATCACAATGAATGTGATACTGACCGCTATAATTAGCGTGCAAGATTCAACGCAGATGATGAGAGCCGCCTTGTAAGGCGAGTGCGGACCCTCGTCCGAGCCTAGAAGTTTGCGAACATTCCGGTCGTAATAAATCAGCCGGAGACTAATCAGCAGGGATAGAATTGTGTTAGAGGACGCTGTGATGACCAGGATTAAAACCACTCCGTTGACGCTGGAGAAAATAGGCTGCACGAAGAAGAATATGCCTCCGCCTTCGAGATGATATTTATCAATCGCACAGTCATGTTTTCGAAAGCTACATACCCAAGGCAATTGATGAAAGTAACCCAAGAATGGTAGTGACCACTATTCGCATAATTCGCCCGGCGTCAGCGAAGAGCATGAAGCACCGCCAAGTCTGGGAAAATCAGTGGAATCGGTTAAACGACGGTTCTTGATGAGGAAATACTGACCATGAATATATCTGCTCCCAATATAGTAAAGGGCATAGACACGGGGACATCGTACAGATTGAACAGTACAGCCGGCTGAGAATCATGACTTCTGACCATTTCTCCGCCCAAGAAATTCTTCGATATGTAGATGAACTCTTCAGCCAGAGCCAGTGTGGACAAGGAGAACATGATAGCCGTGTAAGAGAGAAGAAAAATCCGCATGCGTCGAGAGTATGCCCTTGCCATGCGTTGCTTCAGCAGACAACCGACAGTTGCAAGAGTCAGGGTAATAAGGCATGCGTACGTTACGAGAGACAGAAGAGCCGCGACGTAGACTGGTGCATTAGATATTGTCCCGCCAGACTCGGGAATGAAACCACCGAATTTGAACATGCAAGAGAAGCAAGAGTTTCATTGGGAGCTCGCTAATAAATACGAGGGCCAGATCAAAGATAAATTCCATAGGTCGTATTTAGCAGATTAATCCGAGTTCAAGCTGGCTGTTCGGGCTTTGGTTTGAGATGATTGAATGATTAAGCACTATGTACCCGTAATTCACGCAGCCAGATACCTCAAGAGGGTTATCGAACCCCTGTACGAACCGAAGTGCACTGATACCATATCAAGCCGGGAAGAACTATTAGCACCAGAAGCATCAGTTGTCGACTGTAGGGTTAATGGCTCGTGTTCAAGTTATGATACCGCCAGGCCCCTGTAAGAGAACGAACAGAGTCGCCAAGGTAAGAGGGTAGAATAAGCGCACAGCAATTATAATCTATCATCCTTTTTTAAATGACGCCTGAAATAAACTTGTACGGCACTCGGTCTGCATAGTCCTCCCACTCCGCGCCAAACGTCTTTCTCAACACCTCGTCCTCCGCACGGAATCTCACGCACATCCCACGAAAGGCAAAACAGCATTTAAACGCCCAGAAGAGCGCCAGCGCGGCGCCGACGGGCGTGCGAACGAGGTGGATGGCGGTCCATGAATCGGGAGAGCCGAGGACGAGGGTGGCTCCTCCCAGGGTGAGATAGATGCCCGTGTAGCTTGGGTGGCGGACCCATGCGTAGGGTCCGTGGGTGATGAGCTCGTGTTTTGGTCGTATGGTTATTTCGAAGGTGAAGAGAGGACCGAGTGTGCGAAAGCACCTGTTGAGTTTCTGTAAGTGATTGAAGGTTGCCAAAAAAATAAAGACTTGCCAAGTACGCAAAATCGCGCCAGCTATCGCTGCTATGGTCCCGATGATGACTACTGGGTGGACTTGATAGATTACGGGCTTTTCCGTTGGAATTTCTGCCCCGCCATCTTCAATGATAGTGCCCGGGAAATAGAGTAGAATACGCCAAAAAAGATGGAGAATATTGCAGAGGACTCCGATCCAGCACATAGACTATCGATAGAGTGCACAAAAGCATCAGCAAAGAGCTCCAGAGCGTAAAGGAAGGCCACATACTTTACTGAGATACGTAACAGATTGCACGAAGCGTTCAAACAACGTTTCGGTTCCCTTCGTTCCAGAGCAGCAGTCTTCACTTTTTACCGGCGGGTTGGGCGGCGAGAGTGAGAAGTCCACGGCAATTGCAGTGGCGAGTTGGAGGGATATTTGGATGACAGGGACGACCCAGTCTGCATCGGGGAGTTTGCCAGGGAGAGATGACATGCTGACGACACGAACACAGACTTTAAATAAGGGGTGAGAAGTGGGGAGAGGTTGGGCCAAACGCGATATCCAGGACGTTGAATATGAAGGCTTTTTGTACTGGCCTCGCCAGCAATTGCCTCTTCCTTTTATGCGACGGCGCAAGAGAAATGAATCGAGCAGAAAGAACCAAGAAAGAAGTTGCCGTCGAACGTTGAACTTTTAAACGCGACCCCCAGCGTCTTGATTGCGTCAGAAGAGAATCCAGCTTGACGTCGGTCAATCACTTTCGACATATCCCTTGAAGGTTAGCCTTTAAGGCCACTGATTATGCCCAGCGAGATGCTCCTTTCCGCCTGGGTGATCTCGGTGTCATCTGCGATTCTGTCCGCGACTTTCGGTGAGGAAAATCCACAGATTCGCTACTCTCTGGTTTGAAGAGCGGCTGGAGAGTTCAGTCGTACCACTGGCCCTGAGACTCATCCACTTCTCTGCTAAGGACTTCGCGATCTGATTTGAGGTTCTTCGACTAGAATGAGCAGGTAGACTCATCCGCGTAACAGCCCAGCAAATATGCTTCCAAGGCCCTAGCTCATGGGACGTCAAAAGCCGCAAAGAGAACGCAAGAAGGAGCCGGTAGAACCATAGAAGGGGTGAAGGACTACGCTTGTATGAACCTGAGAAGTGGAGCATCCCTATAACTTGTTGTATTGGATCAACCCCAAAGCAAACCATGAACTTTTCTGGTAAAGCGAGGTTTAGCAGGGTTGATTTTGATGCAGGCCACAAGGCGATACGATGAAGAAGGCAGGACGCGGCACCTCGGTGAGCTGGGGAGCTGGTACATCAGAGAGCCAAAAAGTGAACTTTGAGCGTTAATGAAAACCTAATGGGATATGGCATCCTCGGAGGTATCAACGAAGCAAACGGATAGAAAGATGCAGACGGCTGGCGTCTGGTTCTTGAAATCCTATACAAGATATCCCCCCAGAGAGCCCTTCGAGGCAACTGCTAGAAAAGTGCGGTTTACAGACGTGAGACGCATTGGACAAGAATGAATCAGCATGGATCTGGCAGATTGCCCTGCAGACACGACAATTATCGTCCTTCAAGGTCAGCCAGAGAGGTGCAGTCTGGCATGCACCGGCATTCGAAGTGACAGATATCGATATTATAGCCGCTATGGGTGTCTTGATCCTTAAAAATGTATTTCTTGACGTGTCAGAAGAGGGCTGTACGCCCCTTCCCTTCCGCTGACATGGATTCGCAGAGACGGAGATGAACCTGGGCTTTTTTGACGAAGCGTGGCTTGGAATATCTTGCGTTGGCGGTCAGCACGAAGAAACGAGGATATCCAGGCAATGTTCAATCATCTTGAGGGTGGTTTACTGCGAAGAGGATTCAATGGCGTCAAAAATCAGAAGGAAAAAAGGCAACGAGCGGTTGTCGTACGTAACGGGCAGTGCAGCTGATTTTGCCACGCTTCCACTTGACTGTGCTCACTGCGATCTGTCCGCCCAGGCCGCCTTCCAGCGCAGCGGCGACCGCTCTCTTTCTATCTTTCCAACAACCATCACGAAGAGGTCTATATCTGCATCTCTTGTACCCCAGATATCTCAGCTAAGAAGAGCAAGATGTTGACCAGTCCAACGGGTCCGTCTACATGGACGAAAGTGTCGCCCCTAGAGGTCCTCATAACCCGGGCTTGCGAGCCATCTTTACACGAACCCAACTATGCTCTACATCTGGAAGTCGCTGAATATATCAACCAGAAAAAGGCCAACACGTACGTCGTATATCTCCCACTTGTTCAGCCACTTGCGCAGTCGGGATATGCTGACCGATGTAATACTTCTGTGCTATCTTATCCAGACCCAGAGAGGCAGCGATGATGATCGCGCGTCTAGCGAACCACCGTAACCCTCACATTGCTATCATGGCCCTCGCCCTGCTCGACACGCTCGTCCAATCATGTGGCTACCCGTTTCATCTGCAAATATCCACCAAGGAATTTCTGAACGAATTAGTGCGGCGCTTTCCTGAACGTCCGCCGCCGTTCCCTGGTCCGGTTATGTCGAGGATTTTGGAGCTGATAAATGGGTGGAAGGAGGGAATTTGTGTTGAGAGTAGATGGAAGGAGGATCTGGGGAACATTCGGGATATGCATCGGCTGCTTACTTTCAAGGGATATAGATTTAGAGATGTCCCGAGGACGTCAAATGCTGCTGCTAGTGCTACTGCTGTGAGATTTCTCTCCTATAATCTCTTCTCTGCTAATTTGCCATTTGTAGAATCTCAAATCAGCTGAAGAGCTCGAGGAGGAAGACCGTCAAGCGCAGCAAGCCAAACTCCAAGAACTCATCCGACGTGGCACGCCGCGCGATCTGGCAGCTGCGCAAGAGCTGATGAAAGCCCTTGCCGGCGCCAACCCGGACGCCAAGCCCGATTACCGGTCGCAAGCTCTGACGGAGCTCAATAAGCTCGAGCAGAAGGTCATCCTTCTGAACGAGATGCTAGATAATGTGGACACGCAGAGGGGAGAGAAGTTTGCTGCTGGTGATGCTTATGACGTATGTTTCATTTTCTTTGAAATTAATTGTGGGATGCGATTGCTTATTGCCATAACATATAGCAAGTATCATCGATACTCATTGCTGCACGCCCGAAGCTGCAAAAATGGATATCGGATGCAGAAACAGATGATTCTGAGTCGCTAGGTAAATTTTTTTGTTCTGGTTCCTGACGGCAAGGCGCTAATCGACATTTCAGACACTTTCCTACAGATTAATGACCAAATCAACACCGTCCTATCACGATATGAAGCCTTCAAGAAAGGCGACTACACCTTCGCAGCTAACCCTATACCCCAAGAACTCGGCAATGCAGGAGGATCAAGCTCCCTCATTGACTTTGACGATGGCTCCTCATCGTCAGCAGCTGCAACGAGTTCAAACCCTGCAAATGAACTCGCTGATTTATTCTCTGCTCCTCAACCTGTACAACAACAGCAACAGCCACAACAACAATTTGGCGTTGGCATGCCTCAGATGACGATGCCTATGCCTTTGCAAGTCGGTGGTATGATGGGAATGGGTATGAGCAACATGGGCATGGGTTACCAGCAGCAGCCTGCGTTGCAACAATCGCAGTCGCCCCCACAGTTCCATGCTCCCACCCCAATGTTCCACAATGGGTCGTCAGGAATTGGCTTGGGACGGCCTAACTCCATGTCGCCTGGCCAATCACATTCTGCGACGCCACCAGCGTCAATTGCGCTCCCTGGAACACCTCAGCCTGGACCAGGCGGCGTTGCTGCTGTCAAGACACAGAGCCCACCCGGATACTTTGGGAATGGTGCTGCTGGCATGGGCAGCGGTATGGGAGGAATGGGGACGCCGATGGGTGGTATGGGTATGCCGCAAGGGCAGATGTACGGCGGACCCATGCAGCCTCAGCCTGGGATGATGGGAGGGCCGTATGGTCATCAACAGCAGGGCTCGATGTCTGGATTTGGTGGCATGGGTGTTCCTCAACAACCCCAGCAGCCTCTGCAACCCTCTGTTTTACAGCCTACGACTACCGCTCCTGCAGCGCGACCTACAACAAGTACGACAACTGGTGGCCAGCAGGGCAAGGATCCTTTCGCGGACCTCGCAGGGCTGTTCTGATGGATTCCATCAAAGCTTGTAGAGCGTGAGCTGGCAAGGTGTGGGACGACGATGACCTTGGGTTCCATTTATGTTCTACATCTCCTGGCTTCAGAGTGTCCTTACCGATGTGCAGTCTTCGACGGTCGCTATTAGCACAAGATGAATTCTGGATCTTTTGATTATTTTTATTCTTCCCTCTCTCTATTAGTTCTAAGTTTCTTATGTGGTGTGAAATGAAACTCCTCTGCTGAAGTTCCTGCTACTGTGTCTCATCGATGGCTCGTCGAAGCATAACAATGTGTTCACTTCTTACCGTCAATACCCAGGAAGAGTGTCCCGCATTTCTTTCGGCCGAGATCGCCGAAGGACATGCATGGGCCTTTTGCAACACACAACCAAATATTCTTGCACGCTACCATCATTGGCGCGGTCCTTCGTCGTCGTCGTTTCTTGCAATGTCGGGCTTCTTCCCATCTCTCGAAACTTTTGCAAAGGTTTGCCAATGTCCCATATCACGGAACTTTACGTTCTCATCTATGAATTTTGTCAGGGTGCCCTTGCTACAGCCGGAGCTCTGACGACCTTAAGTTCGATAAATGGAGTATGACGTTCGGTACAACCGACTGACATTTGATCCCTTTCTCCAGGTGTAGGTCTCATCTACTACGGCCAGAATTACTTGATATATCCCTCTGCTTTTCCTCCTGGATCGCGAATAGGTACGTATTCGCTTTTGTTGACTTGGACACGTTGATTGACTCGTGCTGTGCATTTTGCTGTGCTGCTAGACGTCGCGATACCCTCCGACTTTGAGTTACCCTACGAGAACCTGGAATTGAAGACACCGGATGATGTGACGCTACGGTGCTATCTACTACCTCAGAAGAAGGATGTTGGATATGGAGGGACGTATATGGACATTCCGTCGAGTCTGTCAGACGACGAGGTGAGTTGATGGCGAGCACTCTTCCCATAGGCAAAAAAACTTACTTGGGATGTCTTTTACTTTCTGCTTCTCAGTTTGCTGCGACTCGCCCGACTGTCATCATGTTCCACGGCAATGGCGGGAATCTGGGTCATCGAATACCCCTGGCTGGTATCTTCTATCGCAAGATGCGGTGTAATGTCCTCATGATGTGTTACAGAGGGTATGTCTTCGTTTACTTGCTTCTCCTCTCCTCGTTTCACGGTTATGACAGGTACGGGCACTCGGAAGGCTCGCCGTCCGAAAAGGGTACGTCATATACGCTTTACAGTTCGCCGTGCAGAGAATTCATCTCGTGTTAGGCCTGAGGACGGACGCTCAGACTGCCTTGGATTACCTCACTTCCCATCCCATATTCTCGAAAACGCCAATTGTATGCGCCCCGGCTGTCCTTCTCAGTGGCGTTATGACTTATCCCAACTTTCTGCATAGATTCTCTATGGCCAATCTATTGGTGGCGCCGTTGCCATTGACCTCGCAAGTAGAAATCCGACCAAGGTATGCCAAAACTCTTTAACCTCCTGCTTCTCTGTCAACTCAAAACAACTGCATCAGATTGAAGCTCTGATTCTGGAAAACACATTCACATCACTGCCCAGCCTCGTACCCCATGCCCTCCCTGCTTTGGGACCATTTTCCTTCCTGTGCCATCAGAAGTGGGACTCGATTAATAAAATTCCGCTCATCCCTGCCACGACGCCCATCCTCATGCTCAGCGGTGTGCGGGACGAAATCGTGCCCAAGGAACACATGCGTGCTTTATGGGAGGCTGTGGCAAGGAGAGGCGAGAAGAAGACGCTAAATGGCAGTGACTTCAAGGTTGGACTGGAGAGGGCGAAGTACATGGAGTTCGAGAATGGTGGACACAGTACGTTATTTTTTCTCTATATTTCATTAATGGATTCCGGCACTTTGGCTTATGCTTAACTGACCTGGCCTTCTTTTGATGGCAGATGATACGTGCACCCAACCAGGTTATTGGAGTGCTGTTGCCGAGTTCATCGCTAGCCTTGGGCACAGACCGCGGAAAGAGCCCAAGGAGAAATCCTCTCCAAGATCGTCTTCCCCCACCTTCTCACCCTAAATCTCGTCTGTAAATCTTCCTTCACTTTCCTTTTCCTCTGTAGTATTATTTATCGACTTGCATTCGCGATACCACTTCGGTCTTTCATTCTGTTCTTTCCTTTGCTCTTCCCCAGGACATGTACTTTTAGCATTTGTATATAGGATAAACTACTCTACAGCTCCCGATTCTCCGGTTTGTAATCCATGCTTGTTTGAACTCTCCGCCCTCTTCTCATGAGTGAGAGAGATGCGGCACCATTAGAGGTGAGTCGAACACTCTTCGCTACCCCTCTCAGACCATTCACGTCTTGTTCTGCTCTTTCCTTCTTTCCATGACCTATCTTCAGCCGTAATGTATTACCGCAGCTCGAGGCTACCCAACAGGCTTTCCAGTAATACCCACCTTCCCGATGACAATTATAGCGGCATCTGTCAGACCGTGTCAAGATGTCCCAAATCTTCCAATGGGCACGACGCGTGCCACGCTCATCTTGTATGGAAGGTGGAAATCTGCCTGCCACCCATGGGCCTTCTTGACTTCAACTTGTGGCATTCCACGCCAACGCGTCATCGATGATTCTGCCTATCGTTATTCATGCGAGAATAAGTCTTTTGGCACTGCGCGCGTGGCGAGCTTTTACAAGGTTTGGTAACTTCTGTCTCGGAGAGGTCATGATATGGATATGGTGGCGGCACTGCTTCTTTCTTGCTTCTCGCTTCCATACCAGACATCCCGTCCTTGTTGCTTGCGTTGTCGCGATTTGCATACCGTACAGACCGCCGGCGTGTCGTGTCTTGTCGTTGGGGCCTGTTCCCAGCTTCGCTCCATATCAGCCTTCTGCTTCCCGCTTGTCCGACCCAGACAGGCAGACTTCGATCACGATCATATAAAGGCATCCTTGCAGGCTCGACTGGAATCTTCTTCCGCTAGTCCTGTTTGAAGCGACCCGCGCCTGGGATATATTATTCGCCTTCCTTGCATCCCCCCTCCAAAATTTCTCCTTACCGACATTCGTCGTTATTCTGTTTTCCCTATTCTCAACCGACCCACGATTTGACACCACACTCCTTTAGCAGCTCTCGCCAATGCTGCAGCCACTCTTTTTCTCCATTTCCGCGCTCGGGGTTTTTTCCCTCATCGTGCCGGTGCTCTCAGCGCCAGCCGTCAATGTCAAACCCGACTTGCAGCGCTCCCCCTCAATGGTCAGCACCGCCACATTAGGTACCAGTTCGTCCTCAGCGGCATGGTCGCCTTCATCAACGGCATCACTTCCTTTCCTATACGGAAAATTGGCAGACAAATTCTTCAGGATCAATGACGCATACCAAGGCTTCAAAAGCTACGTCTTGCCCGACGACGCCATGCCAGTGGTTGGGCCGTCTTATTCGTCCGACCATCATCAACCTCACCACCATGATCACAGACTTCTTGGTCATAGCCAAAGCCAAAGTCATGACCAGAAAACAAACCATCACCAACACGAACACGACGTGAGCGACTCGTATTATGGTCCTCCAGTACCACCCAGTGAATATCAGCATCCCAAACGTCCTCTATTCCGCCCCTTCGCCAGCTGGTCGAACAAAGCCAAGGCGTATTCGTTCAAGGACTGTCTGTCAACGGTCAAGAATGTAGGAAAGCACGTTGCGAAGGAGGCATGAGGAGGCATTCAAGCTATACCCCAGTTTGATTTTTCGTTCCCGTGGAAGGATACTGTGAGCTCTCTTGCCAATTACACTTCTGAAATTTGAATCAGCTGACAGGTCTTTCAAGGTTGGTTGGCCAGCTAAAGCCTATATTTATTTGAACATTAGCTTATATAAATAATTCATGTCGATTGTAATCCGCCAGTCAGAGAGAGCTGCGCCCAAACGATGCTGAAGAGTGGCAGCCTGAGCAGGTCCTCGTCGAGTATACTGATATCATATCAATGGAATAAACCCTTGAGGATTCTCAAAGTTTACCGCGAAGCTCAGCAAGAAGGTCAGCATGCAGTTAATCATCGGAGGCGGCAGTGTTGTAGTCTGCGCGTACTACTCGAACTACGCATTGGCAATCGGCAGGACAGGCGCCAGGAACTCTTAGCGCCTCAGCTTGGGCCAGACTGAGAAGGTCGCCTTTTGGTCAGTCTCGTGCCAAAACACGTCCACGGGAGTTTCCGTCCTTAGTTGAGCCTAGCCTGTTGGTTTGCTGTGCTTTAGGTTTGCTTTCGGTCGCTCTCAATACTACATATTCATATCTGTCCACAAGATGCAAGCGTTGCACGAAGTCCTATCCATTATCAGGGAACACTCAAATTTTGATGCGCAACATTTACCTCCCCTCCAGGTACGTTACTTAGTTGAAGTTTTAAGCGCGTCAGAGGAACGGACCACCGCTCCAGCCATCCATTTGTGATTCCTGGAGTGACGAAAAAATATTAGAAATTTTCAGAAAGGCGAGATCCCCAGAAGGTCCTGGATCTATCTTGAACGGGGAGGAATGTGGTGCAGTATGGGTCATTTGCCATGATACTATCGTCAAGCACACCCGGCAGCCTTACACGGCTTCGCTTGGCCCTTCTACGGAGTACCTCGCACTTTGTTTCATTCTTCAGCACACCTCGATCCCTGTTCCTCGCGTCCGTCGCCTATTTGCATACAAGGGTTACCAGTACATCGTGATGGAAAAGATAGATGGGGCGCCTCTGCATGAAGTATGGCCATCTCTAACCCCTTCCCAAAGGTTTGGCGTAGCCCTGACTCTGCAAGATTATATTCGCCAACTACGCCAAGCGTCTGCTCATTACGCTCGGCGTAGCTGTCCAGGACCAATGGGACCTACACCCAGAAAATGTTTGGATGCTACTTGGCTCTTCGACCGTGACAGGCCTTGCGGCCCTTTCGAATCACAGGCAAAGCTCCTAGGTCACTGGAATGCCTGGTTTGATTTGCCAAAGAGAAACGCCAGGGGAAGTCCGGAGTCAACCAAACTCGTCGAGTCTCATCCTCTCGTGTTAACCCATGGGGACTTGAGTCCGCGAAATATCCTTGTAGGACACGACGGTCGATTATGGGTCGTAGACTGGGAATGGTCAGGTTTCTATCCTCCGTGGTGCGAATATATCATGGCTGCAAGTGCTGCCCTCAATGATGCCATGCCTAGGGGGTGGATGGTACAGCCGGGTACACGTCAAGCGGCTCAAAGCTGGTGGAACTATATTCCTTTCATCACTGGAACATGGCCGCTAGAAAGTAGGCTTTTGCTACTGGAAGGTTATCCAGCTCTTCCGCCTGAGGGAAAGATTTAACGGAACGGATCTTCTCCAAGGCTCGGAATCAAACTTTCCATGAAGCTAGCCCATTAGACAATTCAATCACCATCCATCGACAATGAGATATTGTTATTACAGAGCATTGCGTTTCCAGTGAGATTAGTAGAGCATGAACAATGCGTGAGTCGTGAAGAAATTTGACGTCAATACACAAATGTGATGATTAAGCAGCCGACCCTTTCGGTGGACTGGGGACATATTTTCCACTGCCCTTCAGGAAAATGTCCTGGAGTAATGGCAAGTTAGATCCGGAATTACTCTCAGAAATCTTGAGGCAGCACTTACCTTATAGAGTCCTCTGAATATTTGAGCGAGTGCGTGCTTGCTCTCGTAAAGAGGGTACAATACGACCGAAATGGCTGACAAAAATGTCCAAGCAATACCAACGGCCACCCAGCCTGTCAAGTCCCTTACACTGTAAATGTGCGAAGAGAAGAACAGTGGCAGAGGAATGATCAGGATAAGGACAACGAACTGATATGGACGTTAATCAGACCAAATGCTCCCTAGGAACTGATTCAGAACGTACCAGTCCCACAGAAGACCATGTTGCAAATCTGAACGCCTTCTTCAGAGCAACAGGGTCGAGTTCACTCTCCTCTTCGACTGCGTCAAACGAGTCTCCAGAAATAGAGGAACTCGAACCCTTGACCTCGACCTCTGGCCCTTTCTTATCGAGGTCGTCATCCTGTTTCTCATCGACAACTTTGGCTGAAGGAGGTGTCGGTTTGTTGATAGCCCTGGTCGTTTCCCAGTTGAAATTATCCGGCCACTTGGTGATTGAAGTCAGTAAAGGTGCCAGTGTCGGTAGCGTAAAGCTTTGGCTTCAAAAACTCACGATCAAGGAGGTGACTGTAGCAATGATTCCGCCAACACCGATCGAGGCTAGATTACCTGCCAACATCTCGAAATCTCCCCCACTTGTCTGAAAAACGAGCTACATTAGCGAGTTGCTCGAAAAATCAAGCTCAGATGCCTACAGTCACGTTGATAACTCCGCCATTGAGAGTTGACGTAGTCACCAGCCAGGCAATGATTCCGGCAGCGAAGCCAGCGATCGAACCCCATATGCAACCCCATTTGTTGGCTTTGCTCCAAGTTATACATAAAGCAATCGGTACGACACCTGACCCGAGGATGACACCCATAAAGGTCTGCCAAGATATGAGCAAGAATCCAAAGCTTTAAGAATAAAATGACTGACGTAGAGCCAACCCATGGAGACACCAATGTAGAAGAATATCAAACCCGCCAATCCACAAACGATGGCGTACAGAGCGACGCCTGCATGGCCTACTCGCATGATCTGCTCCTCAGTAGCTTTTGGGTTGATGTAAGTCTGATTTAGCTATAGTCAGTAGCTGAAGATTGGCATTGCAGCAACCAGGCGCACCTTATAGACATCGTAAGTTAACAAGGAAGAGACTGCAATAAGCTCAGCAGAGCATGCGCTTGTGACGGCCAAGAACAAGAGCACTAGGAGTGCTGCAGCTCCCGCCTGACCCAGCAAGGCGGCGGCGGCAGCTGAGGCAGGAAGACCAGCTGAGACATCTGCTGGAGTCAAGATGGCCATATCGGGGTCACCTCTCAGAGCGACGGCAGCGAGACCAAGAGTCGTGGCAAAGGTGAAGGGGATAGCGAACCAAGCGAGCCCTCCAAGGAGATAAGCCTTGACGGTGCTAGCAGGCCGACTAGCGATTGCACGCTGCCAGTATGCTTGATCTTGGAAGACAGTGGCGAAGTTGCCGATGATGTTGATGACACCGAAGATAAGCCCATTCTTGGAGCGTATGGTGAGGTAGGAACCGTGAGCGTTGCCCGCGAGAGGTGCTGCCTCTGATGCTGCTGTGAGTAGCTCGTGCATCTTCCTTGGGCTGCCAATCTTGGGGCTAGTGGCATAGACAGTGAAGACGAAGGTCTGCGATGGACACTCGATTAGACGACAGGACAGGCCTGAAGATGACATGGCAATGACATACCAGGATGATGGCGAAGAGGACTGAGGTGTGGGTGCTTGAAAATAGTCAGGCGTCTGCCCCAGGCTCTGGATGAACAACCTACTAGTCGCAGAGAAGTGTCGACCGCATTCCACCGACCACGACGTATATTCCAACACCGATCGGGATCAGGAAACAAGCCTATGAACCAGGTTACAACTGACATATCTAACGGCCAAATGGCAGGAATTACAGCAAGGGTACTCATCCCAGTCAAGTCTGTCACTGTCGCTGAACCACCGAGGATCAACATAGAGCTGACAATGATGTTCGTAGCGAGCCTGCATCGTCGCGTTGAATGAGTCTCGTTTCTATAAGCCGCGAAGATGACGTACCCAAAGAACATGAAGACGAGATGTGCTGTCTTTCCCCACCGAGCGCCGACGATCTCCAGCCATGTGTGCGCGTAAGGAGCATTTAGCTTTAACTTGGCCGCTAGCTTTGGCGGTCATGTCAAACATTAATTACGATTCAAAGAGTTTTTGAGAATGATCAGAGGGTTCTTACCATTGCAAAGAGAAGCACTTGAACAGTTGCACCAGCTATCACAGAATCGAATTAGTCCATGGCATCTTGTACGTTGCATTCGACTTGACATACCTCCATACCACCATGGACCGCTGATGCCTGGGGACCCAATTTAGTGCTCATGCACGACGAAAATACGCTGAAGCGGAGCTTACCATACTTATAGGCAACTGCGCTGCTTTGGAGCTGTAGAAAGCCGAGTTAGGAGGTCCTGAGGGTGGCCATAGGGAGAGAATCCACTGACGAGAGTAGCGGCCCACGTCCATGCGGACACAATGCCCGACGCAATCAAGCCAGGCTTGACACTCCGCGAGGCACTTGTAAATTCTTCAGAGTTTTTTGGGGAGAAAGCGGTGTATCGGGCTTGAAGGGCAGTCAAGCCTATCATAAACACACTGAAAAATAAACCGATTCCTAGAGGACGTTAGTCATTTGTGATGCCTTGCTATCAGAGCGATCAAAATCGAACTCACCAATGACTGATAAGGGCGGTGTGAAAGACCACGAGTCAATAAGGTCACTGAGAAGATATGGGGTAGACTTCTTACCGACGCCATATCCGGCACCAGCAGGAAGCACAGTCTCAGTCATTTCGTAAAAGCTTGGCTCAAACGAAAGACGTCGAAGCAATAGAAGCAAAAATGAGCCCGGAAAGGCTGTAGGGCTGCAGCTCGGCTTCTGAGTGCAAGGAAGGCCAAATCCATATCGACCAAGTATGGAGCCTTTTTATATTCCCTTATCTCAGGACGTCAAAAGCATGATGAGAAGCTGGAGATAGGCTGATAACCAAGGGCGAGCTTCTTCCTTATCCCACACCTGCTCTGGTACAGGTTGTGAATAACACCGAAAGAAGTCCAAGACGCTGTTCCTGGGCGTTTCAGGTGGGTTTTTGTGGGGCAGAGATATCTTGTGGTGGCGGCTAATGTCATTCGATAAGGATTGCCACTGGATTTTGTGGGGGATAGGACTTCAAAGCTTCAGAGGTTGACTGTAGAATTATTTGGGAGCATTCAAGGACTTGTCAGGCGTGGGGAGTCAAGTTCTATGCGGAGAAACCAAAGGCGATAGAACAGCTAGACGAGAGCAAGTCGAGGAATGTATTTTTGCAGCCTTCAGAGATAGTTTTGGTTGAAGAAACGATCCGGCAAAGTTCGGCCGTGGTCCGCGGTTCGCTTTGCACGTGATGAAGTAACGCGACGCGTCACGAATGAAAACCACCTTCGAAAATTTATTCGGCAAAGGTAAAATGCATTTATGCGCTGGAACTACACAGAGGACATAACACAAACTTCCTGGAGCGCTGAAGGAGTCAGTTAACTCGTGTGCCAGATCTGTGGCATTTGCAGCCAAGAGAGTTCTTTGACATGACAGGACAAAACACAGACAGTCTTGAGACAGTCAGACAAACTGCGGAGATGAAGCGGAGAAATCAGTCTGTTATCTTTCCCCATTACCTGAACGAGGGACACTTTCTGTCTTTGCTTTTCTGTGTCTAACCGAATTTCAAATTGATCTTTAACAGTTCTTATCATAGAGGCCAGTCCGATATTCCGAAGGTCAAATTTTCGATGGAAGGAGATGTGCCAACGGGCGAACAGAACTCTATTGCCACAGGGTTCGAGGCACCTTCACAAGCAGACGCTAATACCTTAATCGACCCTCATTGTTATGGGCAAGAAGAACTCCCGAACGCACCTCGGGAACGCGCCCGAGTAGCTGAAATCCTTCGCAAACGCCGGTCCCCCGAGGCTGAGTCACAACCACAAGACGATGATGACGAGGAGTTCGTGTCAAGCCCGTTATTTGCCTACCTAGCTCATGGCTTAGCATGGACAGTTGGCTCGGCCGTTGGTTACAAGCCACCTTCCTTTGAAACTTGTTTAGCAGCCTATGTGACCCCAAACAGCGTCGGGCTGACAGCGGGTTCACGCGCATGGTCTAAACACTCGCATCGTTCACAGCCCATTCCTTCAGACGAAGCCGAAAAGGCCAGCAGGAAGCGCAGTGCAGGTTGGTGGGGAATTACAGCAGGCCCTGTCTCTGTCATCAACGAAAAGTCGCTCGCTTTGTTTTGGAAAGTCGTGGACAACGCTACATGGCGAAATTTACACTGGCTTCCCCACCAGGTCCTGGTTTATGAGGTCAGAGTGCCAGAAGGATACGGGATGCGATGGTCTCAGGACCAGAGTGACCATGAAGGAGACGATGACCCTAAAGAAACTCGACCTTGGACTTTCCGGGGATTTCTAGAGCCTATGATGGAGAACGGGCACGAACTCAAGTGGCGACATCCTGTATCAGCATAGCAGCACGGTCTTTCTCTCACGACTGGACAATCCAGGATATTTATCGTTCGAATCAAAGTCCAAAGTGAATATAAGGAACCCAGATACGTAAAGACGACTCAAGGTCTATTCCATCGTCCAAGAGTTTCCGTCGAAGATTTTGACTTGCATAGTGGAGTGCATGGGCTGCATCCTGTCGACCTGCATCTACGGGCTCCGTGCTGCCCAACAAACAAGCGTAGAAGTCTTCGGCAAATTTTGGGGCGTACGCATCCCTAATGGACCACATCGTCGCTATAACACCTTTGTAACCTGCTGCGAGCATCCCTGCTGCCAAATGAACAGCTTCTTCGGGAAGTGACTCGTCTCCTGTACTCGTTTGGCAAGCCGACAAGAAAGCGAGCTCTACTCCTTGCAGCTGTTTGTGGATGATTGAAGAAAGGTCAAGTCGGCCATCATGGAGAGCAAAAGCACTTTGCAAGGGATGATCTCTATTTTGGCTCGCGTGGCATGCAAAATGGACCGAGCTATAGGCTTCCATTTCCTTTGATGTCGACTCCATCGTCGCAGCTTCCCCTTCCAGACAATGGACGTCCACGCCGTGATTTTTCACTACCGTCTCCACAAGCCGCATCTCATCCAACGCTTTCGGAATGGGCGGAAAGCCAGGCGTATATGGTTGGCTGACCAACAGGAGTCCCGATTTCTTGACGCGAGGAATTTCCTCAGTGTTCTTCGATCTATCCAGAAGTGCTCGAATTGTCGGCGCATAAGAAGAAATAGCGAAATCTGAAAGTGTGTCCCCAGCTTCGGATAATTTTTCGCTGTATAGTCCAGCAGCGTGGATTGGCAGGGAAGAGAGGGGTCCAGTTGTGCACCACCAGATGCGCCTTTTCTCAGCTGGGCGTACCTAGTACAGTCCCAAGTGGATCAGTCTATCGGGCATTCACAACGTTCTGGGCAGTCCACTCACTGTGTAACCCAACCCCTCTAGAATTGGCTTCGCAACTAGATGCCACAGCTGACCCAAGATCTCCTTGAGGCCGGCTTCTCGTTCCATACGCATTCCACGCAGAATCAGTCCTGCATCACGCATCCTCACTCCAGATGCACGCAAATTGGCATGCATTTTAGCTCGAAGTGCGACTGCCTTCGAGTAGGAGAATGCTGGAAGTGGGATATGGGTCGGTTGATTCAAGCCTGGAATGAGTGCCAAAGCGTCGCATCGTTCTTTATCAACGTTTACGACAACTACAAGACCTGTCGTCGGAAGACGGGCGAGTATCTCAGAAGAGGATAATGGCTTTAGGAATCCCTCAAACCCCTGTACTTGACGGACCTCAGCAAGCAGATCATCCCATTCCTGAACAACTTTCGTGTGGAATTCGGATTTCTTTTCTCTTTCCTCGTAGTTGCCGTCTTCGCTCGAGACAGCTTGCTGATAGCTAGAAGCCTCAACAGCCTTCGCTACTGTTGTAATGTCATTTACCAAACCTGGACGGATGCCCTCCAGATCGCCCAGCGGTGTGCGGAGGTCATTGAGTTGACTCCATACGAGACCGCGTCCTTGCTCAAGCCACTCCAAAGCCAGATCGCTCCTTCCAATCTTGAATGCAAAAGCAGCAGCCTGCGTTGAGGTGTTGGAAATGTGGCGAAGGTTACTGTGCCGTACTTCGATGGTCTCATGCAGACTCGCCGATTGCGCAACGAGCTGAACAGCTTGGGTGTAGGCTTTGATAGATTCGACGGGATATACATCTTCGGAAATCTTGGCCAGCCTCTTAGATGCCAGTAGCCTGAACGAGGGTATACCGGTCGTGGTGGCAATGGCTTTGGAGTAATTGGAGGTGGCTTTATCCAGATCCTTCCTACGACCCGTCTCGCGGAACAGGTTTTCGTACGAGAATCCCAGATTGTAAAGTCTTATGGACAAGTCAGGATGATTGTCTGGAGTTAACTCTAAGGCCGTCTCACGCAGTGATATCGCTTTTTCAAGCTCGAGGAGTTCCTTGTTCGCCCTGTAACACAAGTGATACGAACTCGCGAGATCATTGAGGCGGTTGGACAGTTGTGGATCGTTGTTTGGAGTGAGCTGGATTGATTCTTGAATTGCCAGTATCGCTTCGGCAACGTTCGTCATATCTCCTGTGCACTCAAACTGCGTCGTGTGCAATGCCCCAAGGGTATGCAACAAGGCAGGCCGATGTGAGTCACCCACTGAAGCAAGAGCAATTGCTTTTTTTTGACACGAAATTGCTTCGGAGACATCAGCCTTTTTCTCTGTCCATTGATACCGCTGCAGATACAAAGCCCCAAGATCGCTAAGCTGCATGGAGAGCGTTGGATGTCCTTCGGGAGTGAAATCAACCGATTGCTGTTGGTAGGATATTGATAACGACAGGTCTTCGATTTTGTGTGAGTGTTGGAATCGAGTTTCATAGCCCGTAGCTAATTGGCACAAGTAGACGAACAGAGTAGCATCCCGCTCAGAAGCAAGCGAGACTGCAAGATGCCCAGAGGAAATGGCTTCTTCGACATGGTCTAGCTTTCCAGAGTACCGGAAGAGACTCAGGTGGAGTTTCGAGATGGAATAAAGATGTCCTGGCAAATCGGTGTGCCCTTCTGGCAAATTTTCAACGATCTCCTTTGCAACATGTATTTGTTGTGTAAGATTTGCGATATTTTCTACTCGTCCACATTCAATCGGAATCCCCTGAAGTCAGTCCGACCACCATACGCACTTGCATCGTCCTGGCCATCGTCATTTTCCAAATGCGAGTCGTTCATTGTAATGGACGTTCTTCAGGGAACTTCGCGAAAGTAAAGCGGGCCTAAGTTTCTTGCTCGAATGAGGTCGATGGTTTGACAGTCCGAGTCAAAATTCACGCAATATGTAGTGGATTGACGAAAGCACTGAACGACTGGAGACTAGGTTGTATGTAGGCCCCGCCACTGCACTACCTACTCGATTTCCCGCGCTGCCCAAGATGCCATCGATTAGAGATATCAACAGCAAATTGCTCGTGCATGGCTGTGTTGGGCCTCGCCGATCGTTGATCCAACCTACTGCACAGCTGCAGCTACAGTTACAAAGGGGCACAGCCACCGTCAGCTACTTATCGAGTGAGCTGAAGAATTGCCCCAACGCCGCATTGAGCTCGTCAGGCGCTTCCTGCATCACCCAGTGGGTCGTGTTGAAATTGTGCGTGACAAGATTGGAGCACGTCTCGAGCATGGTAGGGAGAGTCAGGCTGACGAGGTCGACGTAGTCCTGTAAGGTTGGGCCATAGAAGACGGGGATGGACAGGTTGTAGGCTGCCAGGGGAATCGCTGCGAGAAAATCGATGAGGCTCTGCGACTGTGACAGGGAAGACACAGCTTACTGGCATCTGCTGCGTTGTTCAGCCCATTTACCCAGCCTCTATACCAAAGCAACGGGGCTTTGAGACCTTTCTGAAGCAAGTGTTTCTTGTGCTCTGCTTCTTCCTAGAAAAAAGCAGTGAGAACGTTTGCAAGGCTGGAATAAAGATGTCCCTCCATACCTCTGCTGTCCACCAGTTGGCCCTAGGAAGCCTTCTGTCTTCCTCTATCCACTCTTTGGCTTTGCCCAAGGGGCACATGTCAGTCTTCCAGATCAGCGGTTCACTTGGGAAGAAGATGTCGTAGAAGGAGTCAAGCTAAAAGCCGCGTGAAAGTTTGATATCAAGAGTCGCCCCGAGAGTCGAGAACCGGCTTACATGTTCTGTCAAAAGACCAGCGGCGTCGTCCTCTGCGAAGAACTTCATGTAGCCAAAGACATCGTATCCAACTTCTTGGTGCAATTGCTTGATATACTCATCAAAGTCGAAGTCAGGTCGAGGCGGCAGATATCCAACCGACAGGAATGCTGCGGCTGAGAGTCGGTCAACGTAGGCATTGGCAAGCCGGGCAAGCACGACAGCACCCCTGCATTAGTTGTCAGCAAAAGAACACTCTTCGGCTCCAGAATAGTAGCGTACCAGTCATGTCCTACACCAATGACTTTATCGACCTTCTCGTGATTGAGGATATCAACGACGTCTCCTGCAATGTTCAAAAGCTTGTAATCTTCGACATCCTCTGGAGCGCTTGTGCCGCCGTACCCCAGAAGGTCTGGGGCAATAATACCATATCCTTTGTCAGCGAAATACGATATCTGCGACGTCCAGTCGTGATATGTCGAGGGAAATCCAGCGAGGAAGAGAATAGTCGGCTGATTGATGCTGGGAGACTTGTAAAAGTAGGAGTAGACGAATCCCCGCTGAACAACGGTGGAATGAAGAGAGTTTCCGTCTAAGGTCGCTGGTGAAGCCCAGGCTGCCTTCAGATAAAGACTGGTGATAACTGGGGCAATGCAATTCAGAAGACTGAAGAAGCGCATCATGATTCGAATGGCTGGGCAAGCGCACGGTACTGTGCTCTTTTATATCATTCACGATATCCCATGATTTCGGCGACATTATCTGAACGTTGTTGAACTTCGGCGTCATTGTCTCCAAAAAGCGAAGGAGAAGACTTACCAATACATGCCAAGTTGGACTTTCTGATCCATCAGAAGCGGGCTGGAAAGATCTGGGACCCATCGTCATTGCAAGGGTGATGTAGTGGTTCGCCATGAAGGAACCGGCATGGAACGCGCGTAGATCGCTGCTCAAGTAAGCTGGTAATATCACGATTTATAATGCGATCTTGGATTATAAAGTCGCAGGGACTTACAAATTGCCATAGTAGGGCCTTCAGCGCCATATAAAAAGGTAGCAATTGGGCGCGAACGCCCTGCTAAGACCTTAGGAATTGCTATGGACGTCGAGGCAGAAAGCTGGATATTCGCTTCTGTATTCGCTTCTCTCTGCTGCATTGACGGGATTGCGCAGTGACAATCAATGGCAAGACGAGTCTGGGAGTGCAAAGGTGAAATCGGCTTGAAACTCTTCTTCCAGGGATTCTTTGTAGGGGTCAAGTGGGGGAGTGACGCGAGAGCATCATAGCCGA